>APFE031306390.1:158549-183767 GCA_000404065.3 Pinus taeda
TCTATAAATACTTAATTAAACTAACTAACTACAAAAATAAAATGCTATTTAATTGGTACAACTGGATCTTGAATATCTTCTCCACAACAATTTGGTAGTCGGCAGCATGATTCATCACTCTGGCTGTTTTCCCTTTGATCTGAGTTGGCATATCGCTAGCATCAGTTCCACTTCTTGACGGCAGCTGAGACGAGAATGGAGTTGAGCTGAGTATGTGGCATCTTGTATATCGGGAATGATATACCCGATTGCATCTGTTAGACACTTGAGGGCGGCTCTCTGGCTATATGGTTTTACTAGGAACAACCAATAGGTGTCCCAAGTTAAACTTTGAATACCTGTAATTAACCTTCCATTCTTTTCCAGCTCCTGATAACATGATTGCTCCAATGTTTTAGCTGATAGCAATTTACCTGGTGTACATTGTGAAATCATATTAGATAAATAGAGACTATTGTTAATTAATTCAATCAAATTACTTGTGGATAATTTTCATCTAGAAACTTCTCTCTTTGCCTTCATCAACTGGGACTGCCATTCCAAGAATAGGATTTCTTTATGTGATTCTAGGATTTTAGGCAAATTTGCTACCTGTCCCTCACTGGTGTTTTGCCAAGTAAGAAAATATGTTAAGGTCTCATCGACCTGCTCTAAGTCCTGTCTAGCATCGACTGATTTATCAATTATTGATGTTGTTATGTCACAAAGGGGCTCAAGTTGAAAATTTTTATGACATAATAGTCTTATTTGTGTTACCAGTGCCCTATTAATCTGTAGCGCTTCTGTTCTGAAATCAGCAGGCTGCGGAAGACTCTTGAACTTCTTTATTGAAGTGATAACTGAGCAATTTGCTCATCTTTTGTCTTCACCATTAGTTCATTCATCGTCTTCAATTTTGCCAATGCTTCTGATAATTATTTCTGCCTTTGAATCGCACTTGAATCTACCCTCTGTTTTTCTTCAAGTAGCTGCTTATTCAGTTGATTATTTAACTGCTGTTGAGTTGACAATTGCTGTTCTAACTGTTCAGCTTTCTGTTGTGCCTCCAATAGTTGTGTTTGTAACAAAATAATTGCTTGATCCTTTTCTTTTAGCAAATTACTCACTTCCGATGCCTTGTCCATGGTGGCTGTCGATAGGCTCCGACATACTGGGACAGCTTTGTTAGCTCATCGGAAGGATCAAACTCCTCTTTCCAAACTATGTTGGCTGTCTCTGTTTGTTCGGGGAACAGGGAAGGTTGATCAATCCTTCTCCTTTTCCGCTGTCGATTTACTACGACCCTGTGTTTTGGGCTGTAAAAGACATCCCATGGAGGTATATCCTCCACCTGCAAAATGATTTGATCCGAAGGGTCTTTCGGAATTATTCCTAAGTCTGTACTAGGGGGTAGGCCACTGGTTCCTTCACTTGGAACCTTTTTTGACGTTGTATCTTGTGTATCTGTCGCTTTGGGTGTATCGATATCTTTTGAGCTTTCCAAATTGCTTATGATGGAGTCGAATTGCTGCCATTCTTGGAGCAATTTCGGATCAATCTGGGTATCGACATTCACATCCTTGCTGCTCTTATCCTGCTCTTTTTTCTGTTCCTCCTCATGTATTTTCTCTTGCTCTTTCCTTTGCGCTTCCTCCTGTTCTTTCCTTTGCGCTTCCTCCTGTTCTTTCCTCTGTACTTCCTCCTGCTCTTTCCTATGGACTTCCTCCTGCTCTTTTCTTTGGACTTCTTCAAAAAAATTTGATGTAGCAGGAGGTTCGTCGGTAAGTCGTTGTTCAGGCTCGCTTGATTGTGTCATTGGGGCAGTAGCCAGTAAATCTAGAGGCAGAGTTTGCAACTTCTGCTCTCTGAGTTTGTTGAATTCCACTAACCCTTCGTCATGATATCTCATTTTAGCTAGTATTTGAACCTGAAATAATGACTCCGTTGAGGAAAATAGGTCATCAAACTCGTCTTCTTTATGTTCAAACTTTGTGAGTTTTGCTTGTTCAAGTACATTATAGACGATTTTCCTTGGATCAAATCATCTATTAGGAAGAGTGGCGAGATTTAGTATATTTATCTTTTCTTCTTCTTTCTCTGCATGCTTATAGTCATGCAAAGTGTAAACACCACACCTTAGAGGAAAAGGAGGCCAAACTTGCTTCTTTGAATTCCTCAGAGTCTTGGTTGCTCCTGCGGACATAATCTGATATGCTATTTCTCTAGCCAATAGTTTGTCGGGTATGTACAAGGGAAGAACATGAGGCCTGGAAAGGCTGTCGAAAACTCTTATATATGTAAATTTATCTTCTCCGAACCAGTTTCCTAGGGCAGTTAAGTCAATCTCTACTTGTGAGGAAATCTTCGGAGCAGGCTTGTCAAAAATTGCATAGTAAATGGGCAACATAAAACTATTACAAACTTGATACAGGTGGTCTTTATAATGGGCTTTCCACAACTTCTGGTGATAGATATGAATCGGCATGGGGTCTTGTGGAGTCCACTCCACCCCAGCATAGGAAATTCGGAGTTAAAACAAAGAGTATCTAAGATGTAGGCACTATAATAAAATGGAGGAATAGACCTATCGGTAATGCGAGTTTTATTTCTGAACTCAAGAATAGAAGTTGCTAACTTATCAGATAATATATTTCCCCAATCCATTATTTCGCTATTGACTGCTGCTTCCATTAAAGGAATCATCTCTATTGAGAATTTTGAGGAATCATGCAACCCCCAAATCCTACACATCATCGCCCCAGCGTAACAATAAGGAGAACATAATGAATCGACAGAGTACTTACCTGAGGACTCATGCTTGTGTCTTGCTGGGTTCTATCTCCATTCCCATATAGGTGCTGATTCAGTTTCATTTTCATCTCTGAACTTCTCTAGAAATGCTTTGTTATACTTCTTCTATGGTTCAGGCAAATGGTACATTTGTCTCAAATCATTAGGTTGAAACGAACCGAAGACTCTCCTGTCGATTTTGCAAAATGTTCTGTTTGTAACCGGGATTTCCTCAACTACCCATCTTTCTACATCTGTGTATGGAAGAATTTTCTCTCGAGCCGCTATTCCGTGTAAGTAGGAATCGACTTAATCCTTTAGGGTAGCCTCGGACTTTCGGTTTGAACCTGCTGTAGCTTGTACTGATACCGCTTCAGGCTCTTCGGCTTCAACTAGATTATAAATGCTTTGCCAGCTAGTATTTCCGAGACCAAGACATGTAGTGTCTGAGATCAATCCTTTTTTACTTGGTCTCGGATCAGCGGTAGATTGCCCTGTCACTGCGGGAGCTGAAGCTGCTCCAAATCTTTTGGATTTCTTCCCCAATTGGCCTAAATTTGCTGCTTCGGAGGAGCTCTGCGCAGGAGATAAAATGAACGTAATGCAGAGAATAGGTGGTGCGAACCAAGTATGAAGGAGTTATATTAATCAATGAATAATGAAGGATTAAAATAATATTGCCGCAGATACAATCTCTGAAGAGATTTTGGCATAACTGCTCCATTAATTGGCCATTTAATCCTGTTAATCATTTAAATGCTCATCACATCGTTTATTCGCCGAATAATTCATTTAAGCGTGGCTTTGATTTTTTGGCAGTTAATCACAAGTGAATCACTATCGAGAATAGAAAGGCTTTTAATAATAATTTAACATAATATACTCAAGCCTTTTCAATATTTTTTGAAATTCACGCTTAGCTTTATCGCAATCGGAAATTGGAGGAATGCTTGAGTAGTTACATTTGTGTCATTGAAAAATCCCCGATCGCCGATAGCGATAAAGCTAATTCGCATCGGGAGTTTTAGAAGGGTGCCTTTTGTTGTGTGTATGCTATATTCCCCGATTGCCGATAGCGATATCGCATCGGAGCAAAGAGAGAGGGGCTTTTGTTACAATCGCTTACCTTTCCCGATATCCGATAGTTATTCGCTTGTCGGATCGGGGCAAACCAATAGGTCTTTTTGTTATGCATCCTTTGTTATTGCAATATGCCATCTTGCGATCGATTTATCGCAATAATAAATAATTATTCATTTATTTTTATAAGACCGATTTATGTTCATTCAAAAGGCTTGTAATGTATTGTTTCTTTCGGACCTTTTGAGGAATGATGAGTTGATACCAATTTTATTCATAAATCTAAAAGGGATCCATTTCATATTATAGTTGAAGGTAAAATTTGATGAAATGGGGGGTTGTTGTACAACACAACACCCAGGAATGGAAGGCTTTGGAGGAGTTCTTTGGGATGACATCGGAAACATTCTCTTCCTCTTCCATTGTCATTTAGGGAAAGCCACCAACAACATTTCGGAATTAATGGCCTTGGAGAAATGCTTAGAATGTCTGAAACATGATAACTGCCTAAATGTGATAATAGAAGTTGATTCAAAGCTAGTCATTAACTCATCCAAGAGAATTAGTCATGGAATAGGGCCGAAGAAAGTTTCAAAACACTGGAG
Organism: Pinus taeda; assembly: GCA_000404065.3. Classification (NCBI taxonomy): domain Eukaryota; kingdom Viridiplantae; phylum Streptophyta; class Pinopsida; order Pinales; family Pinaceae; genus Pinus; species Pinus taeda. The sequence goes on from APFE031306390.1 coordinate 163,004, forward strand.
GTTGATACGTGTTCTCGATAAAATACAGGGACATCTTCTGGGACTACGCACGGTTAGATTCAACCATGTGCATAGAAAGGCCAACAAATTGGCGGACATTCTGGCCAACCAAGGTGTCAGCTGTAAGGATAGCAGAATTTCGATGGATTGGCTCGCAATGCCTTAGAGCAACCTAAAAAAACTTTGCCACAACTAGGCGGGTATTTGTGGGGATGGTTCACGTGCCTTGATATTCCCGTTCCATAATGTTGTATGTACTCTAAAGGGTCTGGAGGGCACATTTTTAGGGTTGGAGGGCTTTGTTTCAGTCGGGCAACTCCCTGTTTTGCCTTAGTCCATAGAGTATGGTGGACGTTTGTATATAATGTAAAATATGCTTGATTTAATGAAATATAAGGTACGACTCTTGCTTTAGCAAAAAGAAAAAATGTAGTTGGGGGGAATAAAGTCAGATTTCAGTGAGTGAGTAGTGTAATGTGGAATTCCAAATTGGTAGTCACAAGGATCAAGTATTATGTGATATAATTCCCATGGATGTTTATCATGTTTTGTTAAGAAGACCTTGGCAGTATGACATGAGAACTATACATGATTGGGTAAACTACACTTATACTTTTCAAAAGATGAAGGTGCATAAAAAGAGGTTAGTCCAAAAGTATTTTAATTGAGTGGAAAAGAATTTACACAAAAAATAAAGAAAGAAGAGGTGAATTTTGTTTTAGCTAGTAAACCAAAGACAATTCTTACTCATAGAAATTTGGTTGATTCACCTAAAGAAATTCAAAACATATTAAAGGAGTTTGGTCATATTGTTTTAGATGGTTTACTTGGTCAGTTACATCCTATAAGATGTATAATTCATCATATATATTTGATTATGGGAGCTAACTTACCTAACAAAGTAGCATATAAAGTGACTACAACATAAAATGAAGAGATTAAAAATTAGGTTTTGGATTTGTTGAGTAAAGGATTGGTCAGAGAAAGCTTGAGACCATTTGTTCTTCCTATAGTGCTAAGGCAAAGGAGAAATGGATGGAGAATGCACATTGATTCTAGAGATATAAACAAAATCACCATCGAGTGCAAATTTCCTATGCCACACATGGATTGTTTAAGGGAGTGTTGAACTTATGATTTTTTTTCTTTAGAAAAAGTTGTAAGAAAAACCCAAGAATGCTTCCCCATACCCATACTCGTGCATGGAATTCCTACTAAACTCATCAACGTAAATTAGTGTGCCCAACCCAACAATATTCAAATCAGACACCTACTAGCATAGTACTTACCAAATGCCCAACAACATTGATGACAATCTAGATTTGATGCCCAAAAAATGTCCTATTTTATGACTATATAAATGTCCATACATTTGGTTGTTGTTGCAACCATAATTATGTCCTTATTGACATCATCATTTATGTCCTTAATAACACTGTGAGTAACATTCTTTTATGGATCTCAATCACAACAATACTAGCATTTAATTAGTCTTTTTTTAATAATATATTGTTCATGTGTCACTTTTAATCCTTTTTTTTTTTAATAGTGGTGTAGGAGCATTTTTCAAAGTCAAAATCAGTGGTTGACATCTAGAGGGCCTTACACATATATGGTAGGAAGTCGATTTCCTCAAATTCATGAAACCTTGTAATTTTGATTGTTTTCTTTCAATTGTCATAGTTTTAGAAACAAATTCCAAGTGTGTTCTGAGAAAAGAGTGCTTTGCCATGTAATTAACAAATATGTGTATTTTAAGTAGGAAGTTGGAGGAGTTAGACAATATAGGGTGAGTTAGAAACTTGTTTGGAATTTTCCCACATATAGACGATACAAATGTGCTTAGAGCGAATTTTTTTATGTACAAAGAAATCCCCTCAATGTGAAAACACAACAATGGGAGTGGACAAGATAGTAGGTGTGTATTGCTCAATCATAATTTATTCACTTACAAATACATTGACTATATTTTTGTCTCCTGACTCAATTTCTATGAGTATTATCTATATGTTGAATGTTGTGTTATTTTGGTTTTTATGTGGAGTTGAGGGTTTGGATAACATAAATGAAGTAAATAGGGGTGTCGAATTATAACATAGTAGAGTAATTTATTCATTTAAGACCCTTTGCAAATAAGATTTAGTGAAATCAAAGCTCTTTTGAAGGTTACAGTTCAACTCGACCAACCTAAATCCATATAGAAAATTACACATTATTCCAACGACAATATATCCCGGTGTTACTATATCCTAGTTAACACAGTTATAAATTAACAAGATTAATCATATTTTTCATTGGTGAAGTCCATTAACCAATCCAAACAACAATTCATTATTCATTCTAGTGATCTAACTTCCCAATGGGCTAATTAATAAAAACATTATTTAACGAAGACTAATTACCATTCAATTTAGAAAAGTCCATCAACTAGATTAACAACCTATCTCAATTTTTTTAGTGATTCCAAACTTCACGACGCCCAATTTCCTAAGTATTCAACTCCCTAGTGGATTGGTTATCTACTTCATCGTTGGGTCAGTTAGTAGAATGATAGTTGATATAATGGTGTTTTGATAGTTAATACCTATCAAACTGAATTTTCAAATTAACGAGGCCTAAAATTTTATTTTGTTGGGTGGCCCAATTAACATCAACTAATGAGAATTGAGGTTTATGTTTTAAACTCGTCAACCAAACCAAATTCAAAAGAGAAAGCAAAAAAGAAGATTTGGTCGATGGCTAGATAATGAAAATAGGAGACATAATTTTGAAAACCAACAAAGAACAATGTCAAGTGACAAAAAATCCTGGCTAATTAGAATTGTATGGGAAATCGAGATTGTCACCTTAGAGAAGATAGAAAGGGAGACTTTAAGTTAGGACTAAAGCTGAGTCTAGTTGCACCTATATATATATATATTATATATATATATATAGAGAGAGAGTTTTATATTAATCTAGCTGGAAACGGGCCAACGCATTTACGTTCAAAAATAGAGTTTCTTTCATGGTCTTCCAATATTGCTCAAACCAAAGACTTCCTATAGATTGAGATTTCTTCACTAAATATATAACATAATTTATCTTGTAAGATCTCCAAAAAAGTCCATTGAAAAAAAAAAATTGCAAAACATTGCGTAATTTACAATTGTTGAAGAAACTACCTATTTCCCTCCTCCTGGTTCCAATTGAGTTCATCTATTCTAGTGTGATCAACGTCCATTTGCAGTGGAGGTTCTGCTATGATTTCCTACCCCATTTCCATCTATCGTGCATCCTGTTCATTATGCAGTGGTGGATTTGTTGAAGCTCCACTACCCAACCCCACTTGTTGCTCATCCTACACTCTAATTTGATGCTCGCTAAGACCAAATATTTCCTTCAACACATTAACAATTATAGTTTTCACTAACACTTCAGCATTATCCTCTCCATTTTAATGATTAACAAATCTATTACTGCTTGCGAACACTCCATGTCTTTCTTTAGGTCACCAAGTTGATTTGATACTAGAAGTAGGAACGAGCTTCAGTCACTACATGTTCTCCTACTTTAGAAACTAGCTTTCAGGCGTCCTTTTTTATCACATCCAACTTCTCATCTAGGGACTTATTGGCACTCTTCCTACTTGTGGAAGCCATGTCTTTTGTTCTTTGCTCTCTAATGTTAATCAACTGTAGTTTTAACATGAGTATCTGACTTGCATAGATCTAATACAACTGCAAGGGAGGTCTAATTGCATTGAATGCTCACATCATTTCCTCACTCATATTGATCTTATAAATCCATTGCTATAACCACCAAATTGAGAGCACACACGAACAAGGATGGTTGTTCGAGATCAGAAGTTGTACTACCAAGTTTGAGCCTAGTGTGGATAGTTAATATCTTGTTGTATTTACTTCACCTACCTTGATACCTGGCAATACATCTCATGTATTCCCATCTAATTGCTTGATTACTGGACTCCTTCATCTAGAATTGGCATTCCTTGAGGCTCTTCCTAATATTGGAATTAAAAACATGTTGATGTGGGTTATCATACCATAATTTACTGTTAATGAAAACCATGGGAACTGTCATCCTTTGATTAGGTGCATTCATGGGATATGACATTCTTTTGGCCTATTTTACTCTTCCATAAGAATTCCTTAGGCTGGATTTACCCCAATTTTAGCTTGCTCATCAACTAACTAATTGTTTTCCCTTTTTACATGATAGAGATCAAAATTTTCAAACCTATCTATAAGGAGCTTTTTTGATGATATATTGGAGGCAAATCATTCTCCATATGATCCTTCATCTTGTGACATTTTTGTATGATAATCAATGAATCACCAAAAACACTTATGTGGTGGATACCCTTTGTAAATGTGATTTTCAATCCTTGCTAGAGGCCCAAGGCTTTTTGCCTGGTTATTCAAGGGGTTGCCTAATCCCCATGTAATTTTTTTCTCTATTTCTTCGTTAGGGAGAAGAATAACCCCTCTCGCTCCTGCTTCCCCTCCTATATAATTATATTTTACTCAATAAATAAATTTTAATATATTTAGAGTAATTATTAGTAACCAACCTAGATCCATCTTGACTTTGGATCTACCAAGCACTAAGAGGGATCAATTTAGTTTTTCATTGTAAAAGAGGTTTGCACCTCAAGAGAGAGATTTGAGATTTGATCTCTCTCAACGCTTGGTAGATATAGGGTTAAGATGGATCTAGGTTGGTTTAACTATTAGCCTTTAAATAGGCCACATTATAGAATAATATGATGGGAAAAAAACCATGGGTTGGAGAATTATATGTTTTTTTATTTTATTTTATTAATTTTACCTTTTAATTTTGTTTTTTTGATGTGGGTCAAAAATGTAAAAATTACAAGATCTCCCCATATTGGGCTGGAGAGTGCCTCTTGGCGCAATTAAATAAGTTATTGAGAAATTATGAGAAGGACTTATATTAATATAACCTTTTCATTTTCAATTAAAAAAATGATAGTAAATTGTTCATTATACCTATAATTAATACAATCCATTAACTTTACAACCTTTTTTTACCAAAAAAGATAGTAACTGTCATTTACAAACATGTAATTAAGTATCTCATTGCTTAAATAATTAGATAATAATCATAATTTAATTTTAAGGTCACGACCAAGCTAGACACCAAATTGATGTATGAGAATTATAATGTCAAGATATGTTTCTACTGTTGTCTCTACCTTTATAATAAATGATTACAATGCAACGTTAATCCTTAACTCATCCATAAATCATTAAATGTTCACATAATTCAAACCTACTCTAACATTACATTAGATTAATGATAGGTGGGAAGCAACAACAACATCATGAGCATGTTATGATACAACTCTATCAAGTAACACTTAAAATTAGCCTTGGCACTCTCACTGAATACTATTGTGGCTTGTTTTACTCTCTCCACATATTTATCTATTTTGATCATTTGTGGACATTGATAACATTATTATTTTTTCCCTGGAAAAAAATAGCCACAATTTTATTAATATAAATAAAATCACATTTTTAATGACCTTTGGACCCTCCTCACAACATCAAAATGGTTATTTTTTAATGCAACTATATCGTCATGCTCCAAAAAGCTTTATATAATCACCAATGGTACTAGATGCCCCAACAACAAAATCTCATCTTTGTCCTAAAACTCAAAAACTATCTACTAGAACTATAAAAACATATAAGAAATCTCTTCTAAGATTTTTAATATTTTGCTTAATGTATTTTTCCATCATCTTCTCTTATATATCATTTAAACTATTCAAAATCATATATATATATATATTATTATATATATTAATATAGAAGAGTTAACTTCCAAAAAAAACAAATAACCCAAAATCCATTATTCCACTTGTAGGACTATAAGGCATGTCCCTTCTTTTACTTACATGAAGGGCCCTAGATCATATTCACATAAAGTACTTCTTACATTCCCACCTATGAAAATAATGGAGGGGTGTGTGTAATCTTTATGTAGACAATAAGTCAGTTATCCTAGTCCTTTCTCTATAAACATGAACAAAAGGTACATTAGTAGTGGAACCATTTATATTGAGGATCACCTCATATAAAGGCCTTAGTATAAAATTTGTTAACCCCATTTCCCTTACCTTAATTCAATAATTAATAAAGACTCCCCTTGTGATTTAAAAATCTTGAACTCCCTTATCAACAACCAACCTCAAATTCAATTTTAAGGCCATCAATTGTAATACTCTCAGTTATCTACCAAGGCATATTAGTATCCCTATAATCACATGCTCTAAAAATTTTCCTTAAATTCAATTCTCACACCTTGGATACCATAAGTATAAATTTCCAACAACTTCTAAAATTAATTAGAGCATTATGTATCTGCTCTATTATGCATGACTAGTGCATACTTCTATGAAATGCATACATATACATATACATAAAAGCATGATAATCATAATTAAACTCATTAACCATGAAAGACATAAGTAAATTAAATAACACAATAGAAAAAAATATAACCACAATAATAATCACTTACCCTTTTAATCGAAGCACAAAATGGCTGCAAACCTCAAATTTTCCACGCAACCACAAACTATGCTACTCACAATATATCTACAATGGATGACCCTTGAGTTGGGGCCACGACTCCACTATGGAAAAAAGCTTCATAAAACTAACTAAGGTCCATAGAAAATACCCACCAACCATAGTCCTAGGTACTTAGCTCCAGTAACCTCCAACCTATAGTCTTTCATCCTTCATCAGCTTATACAACTTGAGGTAGCGCACTCCCCTCTCTACACCCACAATTCAATAAGTTGTGCCACTATCCTTCCAAGGCTTCCAACTCGTGTTGGCCAAGGAGTCTAAGCCCTACAACTTCCAAGAGTTCCAACTACCATCATGAGTCTTAAAGTACCCTATGGGTCTCTCACCAGGGAAGCCTATTCCCATATTCCCGATCCACTCAACATCAATTAGGGTAACAAAGTCACAGGGTCACATTCTTCTCCCCTCCAGGGATTCTAGTAACCCATCTAAGTCAAAATCATGAAATGAAATGTTCAGAATGAATGGAACAACACTAAAATCCCCTCCTTAATGTGCATGTGCCCTTTTTCACAACTGACACTTCATGAAGCAAGTCACTTTATGGACTTAGGATTAAAATGTGTCACTTTTTACTTTAGGCATATTTTAATAATGGATTAGCCCCTTAAGCTTAATCCCCCTCATCACTCAACCATTAACCTCTTTTCCCACTTGTGGAGTCCTAACTCGCCATAGTCTCTTGTTTGAATTGGCGTGCAATAATGGTGTATTTTATCTATGTGTGTGATTACATATTTACAAAGTTAGCCTCTCTAGCCTATTAGCAGATTCATTGACCCAAACATATACGAATTTCAACCTCAAACCACATAAAAATATGCATGTTTGCCTAAAACACATATCAACATGGGATGCGGGCCCTAAAACACTTTCTAACTCACTAACGTAAACATGATATATACAATACATAAAGGGGGTAAACCTAGGGTATTACATTCCCCTTCCCCTTACTTATGTATTGTCCTTGGTGCTTATATACACATGTACAATAAAATATGCTAAAAAAATGAAGGCATTCCTCCCTCATGGCATATTCATGATCCCATGTAGCATCACATGGCCAAAATGCATCTACTACATCTTTACTAGGGTGATGGCTTGGTTTCAAAGCACGTTGATCTTCTTGTCCAAAAAGCCTATTGGTTGAACCAGGAAGTCTCCCTTGTGCTCTACCTTAAACATCTTCCAATCAATGACTTGATTAGGATCAGGAACATACTTTACAAGTAATGAAATATGGAACACAATATGAACATGCATGAATGTTAGAAATTGAATCATATATAAAACTAGGACCAAATGGCCCACAAAATCTAGCTTCCAAATATCAGCAACTACCCAGTTTCAAGGAATTCATCCTAGCCTTCACTTTTAATAACACATGCTCGTCAAATTTGAATTCCATTTTTATCCCACTCTTATCTACATATTTTTTTTTCATATGTTGGAAAACCTTCAAGTTTTGCTTGATTTTCACCACTTTCTCTTTTGTTTATTGGATCAAATCTATCCCAATGATGGTCTTTTCCATTAGGTTTTCCCAACTCATAGGTCTATTGCATTTTCTACAATATAAGGCCTCAAAAGAGCTCACCTTCAAAGATGCATGATACCCAGTATTATATGCAAACTCCACCAAATGTAAATACTCTTCCCATTTTGATGGTATATCCATAACATACATCATCATCATATCTTCAATCAACTGATTGACCCTCTCTATTTGTCCATCTAATTTTAGATGATATGCTATATTATAATTCAAATTGGCTTCAAAATCCTTAAACAATCCTTATCATAAATTTGATGCAAACTTGGGATATCTGTCTAAAATAATTGCCTTAGCCACGCCATGTTGCCTAGAAATTTCCTTCATGCATATTTTAGCAATATGTGTTCTCTTGTGTGTTGATTTTACTAGAAATCTCAGCCTTAGTGCGATTATCGACCAATATTATGATGGAATCATGCTACCTCACAGTCCTCGGTAAATTTGTAAAAAATCTATTGAAACAATTTCCCACTTCCAATAGGAATTGGTATTAGCTGCAAAAATCTAGCTAGATGTCCATGTTCAACCTTAATTTTTTGGCATTCAAAAAACCTAACTATGTAATCAACTATTATTTTTCACAGTTGGCCAAAATTATCAACATTTTATAGCTTACATTGTTTTCTAGTACCCTGGATGTCTAACATAAGGTACCTTGTGCATCCCACTCATCATTATACTTTTCAACCCCTGAGAATTTGGCACATAAATTTTTCCTTTGTACACGATGATTCCATCCTCTTTGAAGTCATAATACCTTTACTTTAGCTATAAATGACATTGTTATAGCTCTTCTTTTATTTTCATGCATTGTTGGTCTAACTTTTCAGCCTCTAAATTTATGTTTTTTAGATCATATTTGCATATGCTTATGGTTTTTCCATTCATTGTATGCAACCTCTTGTTGATTGCATCAACCACCTTATTTCCTTGCCTTTCATGTGCTTGATTTAAAAAACATAGTCAACCAAAAATTCCAACCATGTAATTTAGCATTCGAAGTTAGTTATCCAAATAAATGCTCCAAACCATTGTGGTTTGTTCCCAATTCAAACTTCTCTCCCATGAGATAATGCCTCCACATTCCCAAGGCATGAACAATGGTTGCCAATTCTAATTCATGAGTGGCGTGATTCTTCTCATGCTCCTCCAAATTCCTTGATTCATAACATATTGCAAGCCCATTTTGCATGAGGATTCCTCCAAGCCCTTCCTTATATGCATTAGTGCACACAACAAAATCCTCATCTGGGTCAACAATGCTCAATATTTGTGCATCTTTTCATAGAATTTTCAAATGTTGAAATTCTTTTTCACATTTATGAGACCATTACCATTATTCTGCAAATAAGTGATTAGGTGTGCTACTCTTAAGGAGCCCTTAATAAATCTCTTATATTAACTTGTTAATCCCATAAATGATCTAACCTCTATCACATTTTTGGTTGTTGACCACCCTCTGATAGCTTTAATTTTATATGGGGCCATTGTCACCCCTTCCTCTAAAATGATATAATCCAAATGATGAATCTAATTTTTATAAAGCAAGTGTTTTCTCAACTTGACATAAAGTTGATGCTCTTTGAGTACTTGCAATGTCATCCTCAAATGTTATTCATGCTCTTCAAATTTTGAGCAATCTTGGATGTCGTCCAAAATATAATAACAAACTTATCCAAATAGTTTTGAAAAATGTGATTTATAAGGCACATATAAACATTTGGTGCATTAGAATCCCATATGGCACCAATACAAACTCATAATGTCCATATCGTGTTCTAAATGTTGTATTGCTCATGTACTCCTCCTTAATTCTCACCTGATTGTATCCTAACCTTGGGTCAATATTAGAGAACACCTTACCTCCCCTTGGTTGATCAAACAAGTCATCTATCATTGGAAAATGATGCTTCTTCTTCACTATCACGTTGTTCAACTACCTAAACTTTATGCACAACCTTAGTGTACCATATTTCTTCTTAATAAGGAGTATTGGGTCACCCTAAGGTGACACAATTGGGTATCTGTACCCCTTCTTCAAAATCTCTTCTAGCTACATTTGCAATTCCTTAAGCTCTTGGGTGCTAATCTTGTATGGTGCCTTGGACACTAGCTCCAGTTACCAAATCTATGGAAAAATCAATATCCCTCTTTACTGGTTAACTTGGGATTTTACCAAACACATCCTTAAATTATTTAAGTATGAGACAATCTTCGATGCTTGATACCTTGTCCTTAGTTGCATCTTCCATGTGAGTTGCATAAATTTGGCACCCTTTTCTAAAAAAATTCTTTACATGCATGGTTGATATTTTTCGTAACATAGAATAGCATTGGAATCCATTGCACTTGCCTTTAGTGCCCTTTTTCATTAAGACGAATGAAGACCTTATTTAGTAGTCCTAGACAACATATTTTTCTTCCAACCAATCCATAGAAATAAGGAAATCGTATGAACCCAAAGGTATATTGTTTAAGTCTATAACTATTCTTAAACCACTCATGTTAATTTGACATTCCTTCACTAATTCAATTATCCTTCTCTTAGCCCCTGTAGTTAGTGAACCAACCAAGTCCTACCACACTTGGTTATCTTCAAATTAAATCTTTCAACAAGTTTAAGATCAATATAGCTATGGATAGCTCTAAAATAGATTAGAATGACAGTGGGATGATTATTTATCTTACCTTCAACTTCAAACATGTTAGGTTGATGATCAACCTACCCATTGTCTAATGCTACATAAATTTTTGGCATGCTTCTGCCCATATCCTCCATTGTATCAACTCCTTGAATATGTGGTGTAGTCTTCTCTTTGTCTCATTTGTAAAGGAAATATGTTAAAATTGGCAACTAGGGCCAAACTCCATGTGGGTCATCTTATTAATGGAAGCTCATATTTTTCTTGGATCTCTCTCATCGAGAGGTGTAGGATTGATCTAAAGATCATCCAATTCTGATAAGTATTCATGGAGATATATATTTATTTGTGTTATGGGACAATTCGTCAAGGTCGGCCAACAACCAAATAAACCCCACTTGTGCTCAACGTTTTAGTATAAATAGAGGTGGCCTTCAAGTCATTTCAACACACTTGGGATCTCTTCCTCTCTACTTGTCTTTGGGTTTTAGTAGGAGGAAAGATCTTAGGGGATAATGCTGCCCTAATCCAGAGGGCAGAAGCCAGAACTGTCGGAACTGTCGGAAATAGCTGGAACCGCTGGAAAAGCCAAAAAATCCAGAAAATATGGAACTGTCGGAATTGTCGGAACTGCCGAAACTACTGAAAATGCCAGGAACTATCAGGAAAAGCTAGAACTGCCAGAACTACCAGGAACTGCAGGAACTGTAGGGAATAGTTGGAATTGCCAGAACTGTCAGAACTACCGCGAATAGTCGAACTGCCATGAACAGTTGGAACTACCAGAACATTTGGGAAAGCTGACGTAGAAGGAAGAAGCCAGAACTGTCGAAACTGTCAGGAAAAGCCAGAATTGCCGGAACTATCGGAACTGCTGGGATTGCCGGGAATAGCGGAAATTTCCGAAACTGCCGGAACAGCTTGAGAATCTGTCTCTAAAGGAGAGCAACATGCAAGGGACAACTAAATGACATTGGGATAGTTGTATGGTATGTAGTAGCAAATACACCAAGCATGCAATGTTATAGCTAGCATGCAAGGGACAACTAGCATGCAACAACAAGCATGCAAGGGACAACTAGCATGCAACAACAAGCATGCAAAGGACAACAAGCATGCTAGGGACAACAAGAAAGCAAGGGACAACAAGCAAGCAAGATGCAACCAACACATAGGTCAGTATGGCAACATGGTGCAACAATGGCACATAATTCAGTACAGTGATAGGTACAGTCATGATTAATGAAGCGTGATGAGATGCGACATAGTGATGATGGGTGCAGCATGGTGCAGCGCGGTGAGGTGCAACATGATGATGAAATGCAGCACAATGATAGGTGAAGGAGTCACCTTGGAGAATCAGTTGAAGCAGCATGTATTCAACTGATCTCATGTATCATCTTCTTAGAGATGATCTATGCTCTTACCTAGATAAGTCAAAATGTTGATTTTTGTTGTAAACATACTATCTCTCTCTCTCTCTGCTGAATTATTGAAGAACATATAAGAAGAATTGATCAAGGGTTTCCCCACATTGGGGTTTGTCCCTGGCTAGTGCCACATCTTGTGTCCTCTTGTCTTGGCTTGTCTTCTACGATTTATGTTTATGTTCTATTCGCAGTTTACTTTAATGCTGATGTGATTGCTAATCTAGAAAAGATATTGAGCTAACTGTGAAAATTGAAATAAATTTCTCTAAGGATAAAACATACCTAAAATTAACAAAATCTCTATACATGTGTTCTTCCTCACGATCCCAACACCTAATGGGTTTAAATCTTAGTATTTTCCCCAATGAATCAACTCTCTCCAGTCCACTCTAGAATGGTTGAATTTCTTGATTCGCTTGAGAACTACTTCCTGGAAAATGAAGCTTTGTATCCCTTCTTCCATTGCTCCATGTTAGCCCTATTCTTCTCATCCCAAGTTTTCTAGAAGGTTAGATTGTTTTTGTTTTTCTCATAAAGGTGATTTTCCTTCCTTATAACTTCATCCAAAGTCTTAGGCTCATCAAAATTAATTTTGTGACTTCAAAATGATGGTAAACCATTTAAAAATATTTGTATTTTGATCTTTCATCCTCAATAAAACCAACATATCTTAGTAATTCAACAAATTTCCTTTCATACTCCTCCATTGCCATGCTCCCCAACTTGAGTTCATAGAATTCTTTCAGTTTCTTTCATAGTAGTGTTCTCACAAATATTTCTTCTTGAAATAACTCTTGAACTACCTCCATGAGATATTCTTTTCATCCAAGTGTTTAACTTCCTTGAGTTTCTCCCACCACATGTTTACTTTGCCTTGCAGGTGCTAAATTACAATTCAAGCCTCCAAGTTGGACGAATAATTGTATATTTGGAGATACTTCCTTATCTCCAACAACCAAGCTTTAGCTTCCTCGCCCTTCTTATGCTCGTCATCAAAGGTAGGAGACTTAATCTTCGTGATGGGCCTCTAAATTAGACATAAATTAAGGCCCATGCCTCTAAATTAGACATAAATTAAGGCCCATTTGACCATCCTTCAACACATTAAACCTCTCTTTTTGCATTAGATAATGCATTTTTAACTTTAATATGTTCAGTAGGAAGGTTTATGGATAATTGCATAGTTGTGCCTGATATTATTTATTTTTGTGGAATATTGTGAGAATATTGGGCAGATTATGGAGATTTGGAGGAGGAGATAATCTAGGGACCTGCTCCCTACTACAAGAGGATCAATATTAAATAATCAATCAACAAGATATCATGGAATTATGACACAGATTGTGGAGCTCCAATGATTGAGAAAATCTAGGAATGTGTTCCTTGCCATTTAATGTATATTCCTAGTATTGGGAACCAAATCCACTAGTCAAGGGATTTTGGTGGGTAAAGCTTCCTCATTTCATGGGGAATGATTCTTAATAATTATGTATAAGTACCAAGTCGAATTTGCCTCTAGGGGTGGTTTTTTATTAGTTTTCTTGTGGAGAGAACTCGTATTTTTGCAGCTCCACTTTCATTTCTTGCAAGGATATAATTGTATTGATGGAAATAATGAATATTGATGTCATGTTCAAATTATAAACCTTGGTCTCCTTCATAGGACTATAATTTTCCTTGGGCTTGGCCATCCCAGGAGCCTTAGAGCCCTTTTGTATCATTTGTTTTTCTTCTTTTCACTTCTTATTCACATGCATCTCTTATTCTTGTTTCTTTCTATTTTTGCATTTAGTATTAATGATTTCTTGTTGTAATATTGGGTTAAATGGTTGATGTAATTTCTTTTACATGATCAAAAACATCATTTTGTCATTGGAAAAGCTTTGGAAGGTCATAGTAATCATTGAGTTACTTGGATTAGTTTGTTTATTCCCAAATCCAGATTTATGGAACTCATTTGTGGCAAATACCAATAAATTTCTGCTATTTTTTAGAGCAAGCTAACGAGTTTTAATCGAGTTGGTTCCACTTGAATTAGATCACAATAAAAAAAATTGTCTTGTTGTATTTTTCACTTGATTAGCTTAGGCGTTTGATAGATTTACTAGTTGACTAGTTCTCGAATTTCTAGATTTTAGGCTAGTAATTTTTTACTATTGTTTAGCATGGGTTAATAGAGGTATTTTTGAGTGATTCCACTTGGAATGGAGACCTAAGACATCCTAGTCAATAACAAAATTTGTCCCATCCAATTTTGATTTGATTTGGTTGGTTATTCGATGAGTTATAACTCCCTATAAAAAATATGTTGTTTCATGTAGTAGTACTACAAAAAACCCTGTAGTAGCCTTACAACATGCATATACTTGCACAGATTCACTCAAGAAGCTTGGTTATTGTCCCTTAGGGTTGAATCAAGACCCCTAGTCTCTAAATCATTGATTAGGGAAGACTGAAGAACACTTAGGACTTGCCTCTTTACCCATGCAAAACATTTCAGCGATTTGAGTTAATGGACAAATTTATGAATTGGATAATGCAATGATGCTTTTTTTATTGCCACATCCAATGAACTTTGTTAATGGATCTAAACTCTTTGAAATGTGATGGTTGACATTTAGTTCATGATATTTACTTTATGTATTAGAATAGGTTTCTTTCCTTGTACTTTCTTTCTTGCAATAGGTTAAGGTTTCTATTTTGAGCATTTCATTTTCTGCAGTTAGTTTAGGATTTGATTTTAGTACATGCAGTCCATTATATCATGAAAACAAAAGAAATGATGCATTATATGCTGCACATATAGTGCTAATACCTCTTAAGTTTGTACAAACCCTAGGTTGATAATTAAAGTTGGTAGCCTTGGGAGTTGTAGCATTCTTGTTGCAATACCAAGGCTCATCACTTTTTGGCGCTGTTGCTGGGGACGTGTCAAAGTATGCATTATTTTCTTCCCTAGTTGATTCATTTCTTTTTACTTTTTTGCAAGAACAAAAAAGATTTGCTTTAGGTATATTTCATTTCAAAAACATAAAAGTGCATTAGTGTTTTTACTCAATCATAAAAAAACAAAAAAAATCTCCAACACCAACCCACCCCCCCATTTGATCATGTGGTGTAGTAAGAGCCACATTACCATCAACTTTTGCAGGTAGAAGAAGAAGAGATGGCAAAGAAGGTAGAAGAAATAGATGGAGATGATGGCAATGAGGAAGATCCTCTTGGATTTCCCATTCAAGATACTGATATCAATGTGCATATGAAGAACATCCCTCCATCTTTTCTTCCAAACTTTCATGGTCTAAGGTCAGAGGATTTATAAACTTTTCTCTTTGAATTTGAAATTGTTTGTAGATCTTATGGTTACTTATTAAATGCTCCAAAATTGAGATTTTTCCGGTATCATTGAATGATAGAGCTCTTAAATGGTTCATGAGTTTAGGGACTAATTCAATAAGATCATAGAATGATATGCAAAAGGTGTTTCTAGAAAAATATAAAGATCATGGTCTTAAAGAAGAAATCATTAGAATGAATAAAAAATAAGATGGAACCTAATCGGAGACTAAGCTTGCAGGTGGAACCTAGCAGAGGTTACGAGCGGCAGGCAGATCCGTTTAGACTGCAGGTGCAGGCGTGGGTCTTCTTTCTGGCTGGCAGCAGGCAGTGGCAGGCGATGCCAGATTTTTCTTAATGCGAAGTTGCCATCCAAAATCTGTCGGTTTTCTGCATCCCCCAATAAAATATGGTCATTTCAAGCGAGGCGGTGGACCTGGACCCGGAGTTGGAGGATATTCTCTCCATGTGGGGTAAGGAACCCACAGAAAAAAATATTCAACACTTGTTTGGGGCCTATAAAATCTTAGAATCGCCTGGTTTTTCTCAGGAGACAAATCCCTCTCCTTTAGTCCTCGGCGGCAGCTCTGTCAGGGGGTATGCCAAACCCCGTATCCTGGACGCTAGCAGCCTGGCAGATATTCGGGAAGCTGTGGAGGAAGGACCGCCATTTGGAGGTCTTCAATATGCTCAGAAGGACAAGCTAAAAACGACCCAGTTTCTTCCTCTAAAGGGGCCTGCGGGCACAGCTGTGTCTGGACAATATGAGAACCTTGGAGAGGTCCCTGGCGGGGTTTCACAGTCTGCTAGAACTCTGCTGTCGAAGGAAACCTTTTTAAAAAATCTCAGTAGTGATGCTGTGGGAACTCTGGGCGCTTCCACCGGAGTTTCGAGGGGATATCAAGAACAGACACAAGCTCCACTCCTCTCTGGGTTTCTATCTGATATTACTTTGACCCCAGTTTTGCCTAGGACGGAGGTAGGTTCACATCCGGATCCTGCTCAAGAGGATCAGTTTGGGAAGGGCGGAGCTGGAGAAAATAGTGATCCGACTGAATGCACAAAGAGGGAAGGCGGGCGACAAAAATACTAAGGACAGATTGGTTCACAGGAGTTGGAAGGAAATCTAGTTTTAGGAATCGATATCTCCATTGAAGAAGCATTGGATGTTGCTGAAAACACACTTGTTGGAAGGGTCAGAGGGAAGAAGTTCTCGTCTTCATTCATACAAGCATGGGGAGAACAAGTTTTTGTTTCAGAAAGTCCACTTCGGTTTGAAACACAAGTTCTGGCAAAAGGCTGGTTTACTCTTCGCTTTGAAGATAAAAGAGATGCAACATGGGTTCTGGAGCGTAACTGGAGCATTGGGACTATCCCGGTCCTGTTTAAACATTGGAATCCACTCTTTGATGCTATGAAGGAAAGAACAGACGAGTTCCCTGTATGGGTGAGAGTCCCGGGCCTTCCATCTTTTTTATGGACCGAATCGGTGTTTGAAGCAATTGGCAATAGGCTGGGCACTTTCATGGAGGCCGACAAATCCTACTTGAAAACGAAGAATCGGGTAATGGCACGTATCTTGGTGAGACTCAAACCTAGTGGTGGCCTCCCTCAAAAAATCAATTTAGAGTATAAAGAGTATCTTTTTGAACAGATCCTTGACTATGAACACCTACCATTCCGGTGTCATATCTGCCACGTTTATGGGCACCTTGCTAAGGAATGCCCTCTGCATAGTCAAAGGAATCGCTTCCGCAGGAAACCTATATCAAAGGACTCTTACTTCAATCGGATCCCCCATCGCCAGGAAAGAGCTGAAATTGCAAAACAGTCAGCGGAAGTCTTTGAGAATGAGAACTGTGTAAAGGAGCCAGCAGGGGAAGAGGCACAGTTCAATGGGCAGCGCCGGGAAAATACACCACTGAGCTCAGTCCCTTTGGAGGAGATTGCCAAAGACGTAGAGGAAAATCCTCATCCCATCAGTGATCAGGAAAAGGCAGTGCGCCCTGTATCTCCTTCTATACCCCCTCAAAATCTTGTGCCTGTTTTTAATTTAGTGCATGTATCCCCTTCTGTTCTTCCCCCACATTCTTCGGATCATCTTATCAGTATGGAAGCTCTTACTGTTCATCACAATTCTTCGGATACTTTGCTGTCCCTAGATCTGAATAATGAAGAGGATTGGCCCCCTCTGGTCTCCCCTCCTTCTCAAAAGCAATGCCATTACAACCTTAGATCAATGGGGGGAAAATCTGTTCGATCTAATGTTGCTGGGGGGTTAGGGCAATCTCCTTGCTATAGTCTTATAAAGAACAAGAGAGGAAGGAAGTAGTTCCTATCAAAGGCAAACTGAAAGCAAAATTGGACGTGGCCGATGGAAAACAACAATCAATCCCCGGGGTTCTTAGAGCGAAGAAAACTCCAGATCAGGTTCCCAAATGATCTTGTCATCATGGAACTGCAGAGGGTTTGCCAATAAAACCAAAAAATTGGCATTGAGGGACTGGATCCAAAACTCAAAAGCGGACATTGTTTTTCTTCAAGAAACTCTAGGGAAGGGAGTTGAGGTGGAAGCTATGCTTAAGACACTGGTTCCGGGTTGGGTTTTTTCAGCCATCGACGCATCAGGTCACTCAGGGGGTCTCGCAATTGGGTGCAAAGAAGGAAGAATCAAAGTTATCAATCAATGGGGTTCAAAGAATGCTCTGGGGATGGAGGTCCTCACTCCTGTCTCCCCTCGTACTTTCACCATTTTAAACATCTATGGTCCCTGCCAAGGAAGAGAATCCTTCTGGCTGGATATGATGGCTAAATCGTTTATGAAGGCCTCGATGCTGATTGTGGGAGGTGACTTGAATTTCACTATGGGTAGAGCTGAGACATGGGGACCCACAGCTAGAGAGGATCCCTTGACGGACTTTTTTCACAAACTTATTGAAGATCATCACCTTGCAGATCCTCATCCGATAAAGCTCAAGGCCACTTGGCGAAATCGAAGAGTAGGGGAGGGCCGGATAGCAAAGCGACTAGATCGCTTTCTCCTATCAGAGGATCTTATATCAAATGCTCCTATAATCAGACAGTGGGTGGAGGAAATTGGTAATTCAGATCACTTTCCGATTTTTCTGGAATGTGCCATTCCGCCTCCAAAACCTCCGGCTCCTTTCAAATTTAACCCAGCTTGGTTGCAAGATCCCACCTTCGTTGCTATTTTAAAAAATACATGGCTGCACACGAACTCAAGCTCAAGAGAGAACAAAGGTTTTCTGTTCATGGAGAACCTTAAGAGATTAAAAAAAGCAACAGTAATCTGGGCAAAAGAAAGGCGGCTGAATCAGAACGAAGCTCTTAGTAAAATCAGGGAGGAATTGGAGTTGCTGGAGAGCCCTGAGGAGGATGGATATCAATCTCAATCTACAAAAGACAGAATTCTACAGCTGGAAAAAGGACAAAATAAAATTCTCTTAGACAAGGAAGACGAATGGAGGATAAAGAGCCGGGCAATATGGCTAAAATCGGGTGACGAAAATACCAGGTTCTTTCACAACTATGCAAAAGGAAGGAAATCAGGTAACACCATATGGAGCCTAAAAGATGAAGAAGGATCGGAGGTTAGCTCATTTACGGAACTTGCCAGCTTAGGGAAGAGGCATTTCGAAAGGATTTTTGCTGATTCAGGGGAGGCCTCTATAGCGCAGGTCCTTAGAACAGCACAGTGCTTTCCGCGGTTCGTGGAGGAGGAAGAAGCAGAGGACCTGTCTAGACCGGTCTCTAAGGAGGAAGTCGAGGCAGCAATGAAAATAATGGCTAAAGATAAAAGTCCTGGCCCGGATGGCTGGACTATTGAACTTTTTCTTTTCTTTTTTGACGTGATTGGGTCAGAAATCACTGATGTAATAGAAGAATCAAGAATGAAGGGAGAGGTCTACAGGCCTTTTAATGCCACATTTATCGCCCTCATTCCTAAGAAGGAGGATCCGGGGATCTTTGAAGATTTCAGACCGATCTCCTTGTGCAACTGTATATATAAAATCATTGCAAAAGTGATTGCCATTCGAATTTTCCCCTTCCTGTCCAGGAACATCTCATCGGAACAGTTCGGGTTTCTTGATGGTAGGCAAATCCACGAGGCAATCGGGGTCGCGCAGGAGGTCATCCATAGCATCAGACAAAAGAAAAAGAAGGGAGCGGTCTTAAAAATAGACTTATCCAAAGCCTTTGATCGAGTTAGTTGGCTCTATCTGCGAATGATGCTAACTCATTTGGGGTTCAACTACACTTTCACTAGCTGGATTATGGGCTGTATCTCAAGTGTTAGTTTTGCAGTGCTGATCAATGGTTCTGCTTCCACTTTTTTCAATAGTCAAAGAGGTCTCAGGCAAGGATGCCCCTTATCACCGCTCTTATTTCTGCTAGTGGCAGAAGGCTTAAGCAGACTGATACACAAGGCCAGAAGAGAAGGGAAAGTAAAAGGTATCGAGGTAGCTATCAATCTCTTTATCTCCCATTTATTTTTCGTCGATGATATACTGATTTTTACAAATGGCTCATCTAACGAAATTAAGGAGTATAAAAGCATTTTAGACCTCTTTTTGATAGCCACCGGGATGGAGATAAATACTAGAAAGTCTCAAATATGTGTAGCTGATCTAGCAAGGGGGGAAAGGGATAGTATATCCAATACTTTCACTTTCCCGATTCAGCCTCTGGACACTCCCTTTAAATATTTGGGTTTCTAGTTAAAGCCAGTGGCTTACAAGAAAGAGGATTGGCATTGGCTTACTGCAAAGATTGAAGCAAGAATAAATCATTGGAGTTTCAGGTGGCTGTCCAGAGCAGGCAGATTGACACTCCTCAAATCTGTCCTGTTAGCCATCCCAGTTTACTGGGCTGCCCTTACCTGGGTACCTAAAAATGTGCTGGAGAAAATAAGAAAGATTTGTTGCAGATTTTTATGGGCAGGCATGGCGAAGGATTCTCCGTCTCTTCCATGGGTGGCTTGGGATAAGATTGCAAGACCGAAAGAGTGGGGAGGGTGGGGAATAAAAAGACTCCCTGAATTCAGCATGTCGCTGGCTGCAAAGTCTGGATGGCGGCTAATAATGAGGGAGAACCTATGGACAAAGGTTGTCAGAAGAAAGTACATAGACCCAATCCCTTTGGAAGATTGGATCA
>APFE031306390.1:191246-205059 GCA_000404065.3 Pinus taeda
AAAAATAAGATGAGAGCCTTGAGGATCTAATAGAGAGGTTCATGTATAATGTTAAGATGGAAAAATTACATCATTTAGGGTCTGACACACTAAAAATCGTCTTACTTAGAACAATTAGGGATGAGTGGATTGATCTCCTTGATCTCATGAGTAGAGGTGATGTATACCAATTATCATTTGAAGAAATTTGTGAAACATGTAAGCACATATTAAGAGGAAGGGTAAGAGTAATTAAATCAACATCAAGATCGGTAAGTCAAGCTAAACTTGGAAATTTGTTTGATGACTTTAAAACATAAATTCTTAGCAATCTAAGTGAACAAGTAGATTTGTTAAGCATACAAAATGAGCAAAAAGAAGATGTTGATATTTGTGTTGTCCATGCAAAATCACATGATATTAAATATTACCCCTCATTACCAAGGTTGAAGGAAGTTTACCAAGAGGACAATGGAGCAAGACAATTTCCAATGCAACTATGTTATGTAGCTCCAAGAGTACCATGGCAACCTATTCAACCTGATATGATACAATAACCTAAGTTATAATTTCAAGCTTATCCACATCCACCTCAAATTAATTGGAACACACCCTTTCCTTGGCAACATTGGCCATCTCAACCCCAAAACCAATCTTGGCAACAAGGTTGGCAAGGAACTTATTGGAGTCATCCACAATATCGTCAATATTTTCCTCAATATCCTACATACTAAACTGCATGTTATCCCTACCATCCACCTCCACCACAACCACATTCATCTCAAATATCCACTCCCACTCAACTACCTGTACCACCATTTCCAAACCCACATAATGAAGTAGCTCAACCCACTTACAATGTTGAGGTACAACACTTGCAAATATCTCCTCTTGATCTAAATGGTGTTCACCATAGCTTAGGAAGAATATTGCAAAAAGAGATTCTCTTAATATCATTGAAGGACCACATCTAGAAGAAGAAGATTCAAATGAGAATACCAAAGGATTATGGCCTGCATTTGATGAAGAGCAGACATGAAAATCAGAGATTGAGAAATCTCCCTCATGGTTACCATCAAATCCTCCATGTGTTCAAGAGAAAAACCAGCAAAAAGAGGAAGATTTAAAGGTCATGGAAGAAGAAGACACCCAAGATGATCCAAATCAATAAGTGGATTAGGGGCATCACAATTATATTGAAATATGGTTTCGCATAGTCATTAAGTTGCAACAACACTCTCTTCTTCAATTGTGCTTGATATATCAAAGTTAAAGTATTTTATCTCTCAAATTCAGGTACATGTCAAAGCATACATTTCAAGCCTACACATCATTTTGTCTATCATCTTGATGTGCACATGGCTTCATTGGAAGTATTATTATACTTGAAAGTGATTTCGTTTTTCAAGTAGGGTAGGGTAAAAAAAAAAATGAAAAATAAGAGAAAAAAATAAAAAATAAAGGTGAAAACCTCCTTTGAGGTGCCTGAGATTGGCCCATTGATTGAAAACCTCCATAAGGCGGTTAATGGGCAAGAAAAAAAGAGAAAAATAAAAGATCCTAGGTGAAAACCTTCTTTACCTAGGCAGACCTACTAGCTGAAAACCTCATTGAGGCGGCTAGTAGGCCTAGAATAAAAAAGAAAAAAAAAACAGAAAAATCTTTGCTCCATGTATCTCTATGATGAATCTAGGTGCTCTCCAACATTTTCAAGCAACAAAAACAAGTTGGGACCGAAGAAAAGAAAAAATTGGTCAAAATTCTAGTCAAAGGAAGTCAACCTTGGAATTTCTCCTCCTTTGCTAAGATGCTCCAGAAGGACCAAGGTCATGCAAATCCATCACCCTCAGCTATTTCCACCATCCACTCATCATTCCCAAGCTTTTACCACTCATTTTCCTTGTTGTCTTGAAATACTACAGGAATATTCTGTTTTACTATAGGAAACACAAATACATAGAGCATAAATTTATTTTTGTCATATCTTCAAAACCATGCATCCATTTGCCAAGTTTTTTCAGGTGGAGATGCATATGGATGATGGTAACATGCTCAAGCGATTTCAACAAATTCCAGTGCACAATTTTTGAGAAATTAGCCTCCATCACCTACAACCATTTTTTAATTTTCTCGGTATTCGTGCATCTATTTAAAAAGTTGTTTCATGGGGAGATTCATATGGATGATGGTAACATGTCCAAGCAATTTCAACAAATTCCAGTGCATGGTTTCCAAGAAATCGGTCTCCATCAACTTCAGCTGTTTTTAATTTTCATTGATATTTGTGCATCCATTGGCCAAATATTTTATTTTATTTTATTTTTATGGGGAGGTACATAAGGATGATGGAAACATGCTCAGAAAATTCCAGGTCAATCCATTATGCCATTTGGGAGATATGGACAAAACATGGCAAATCTGTTGTTTCTTGTAGTACAACTATAGGATGCCCTGTTAAACTATAAGAAATAGACCGAAAGCTTAGGAGATGGTAGGAAAGGTAGAATGGATTGTGGGAAAGGTGTCTAATGGTGGAATAAGGTATAAGGAAGGTGAACATCACCCATGGCCAAGCCCAACACTCCAAGAAGGCTTAATTTGACTAAGATAGCTTGCTCATGGTAACTGGAAGACAAAGGTTTAGAATCACAAAGCTATGAAGACCTATTAAGAAGAGAACAAAGGAAATTATCACCTCTAGAGTACCATGGATCGGTCATCAACTCAGCAGCAACATGCATGTTTCTCAAACAACCATCAAGTAGGTACTGGTATGCAATATTCATGACCTCTTCTCTTGAGAATATTATAGTTAGAAATTCGTTGTCAATGCATGAGAGATGAGGTTTTATTGTTAAGGATGGGTTAGCAATCTCAACCACCTTCAACTAGTTAATTGCAGCTCACTCCTTCACTCATGCAATGTGGAAAAGCCAAATTATGAAGGGTGATGATTTCGAGGAATGGGGATAATAGTTAAAAGAGGAAATTTGTGCAAATACTAAGTAACCAAAGCACTCCAAGCCCTCCATCCACTTCATATACACTAGCTATCCATCATTCATCCATCCCATTTCATAAGAAAAAAAAATTTAATATTTTTCAAGAACAAACCCTACACTCTGTCTCACCCTGAAAATTTCTTGAAGAAGATAAACAGAGCACCCTCTCCATTTTCACAAACCTATACTACTCCCTCTGAGCCCCAGAATTGTCCTCCAACCCCTCTACATCATTTCTCATCACTCCCATACAGTTAGAAGACCCTGAAGGAAGAAGGAATGATTGCTACAGGAAGGCAGAATGTTGCTACAAGAAGGAAGAAAGGAACAAATTGTGCTAAAACCCAAAATGGCAATGCCTAATAGAGGCCTAATCAAAACAGAGAACTCCAAGGCAATTAGGTGATCATCTAGGCTACAAAAGAGAAGAAGAATGCAACAAAAGGAAATAAGACATTCACCTTCAAAACATAACTCAAACCGCAGTGATGAAAAGAGGCTTTCCAAGAGGTCTCTAATCTCTTTCTAGCTTTTATCAAAAGCTAAAAGATGTTATAGAAATGGGAGAGAGGCATGGAAGTCAAGTTGAGGGCCTACCCTAGGCTCAGACTATCATTTCTGCTCAAAACAGGTTTAAACAGGGTTTCCTGTAGTTTTTACAGGAATTACTACAAGATGTCCTAGTTCACATCTAAAGGTGTTTTGAAGGTTTCTGAGGTGTCCAAATGGTGGGAAAATGTAGTACTAGGCTGGAAAAGGACGTGGAAGACCTTACTAAATTGAAAAATATTCAAGAACCCATCTTGAATAAGGGGAAAAAGGCAGGTTAATGGTCTCAAGAAACACTGTGATTTTTTCTATGCATAAACAATTTTGGAAAAATGAGTGAAAAAGGAATGAAGCTTTCAAGGGAGAGGATATGAATGAAATGGATCTACAAGCCAACATAGTTCACTTGCAAAGAGGAAAGTTATGCTTGAAAGACTACCAAACAATCATGAAAAGAACAAATAATTTTTTGTGCCTGCCCTTGCAGAACTTACAACCAAGATTCTTAAGAGAAAGGACTAAGGAATGCACAAGAGAGAGACCACCAGGGCCATGAATGAGGCATAATGAGGCCACTAAGTATCTCAGAGGATGAGCAACACTTTCAATAGGGGGGTATGATGGGCCTCTAAATTAGACATAAATTAAGGCCCATTTGACCGTCCTTCAACACATTAAACCTCTCTTTTTGCATTAGATAATGTATTTTTAACTTTAATATGTTCAGTAGAAAGGTTTATGGATAATTGCATATTTGTGCCTAATATTATTTAT
Source organism: Pinus taeda (assembly GCA_000404065.3). NCBI lineage: Eukaryota > Viridiplantae > Streptophyta > Pinopsida > Pinales > Pinaceae > Pinus > Pinus taeda. The sequence goes on from APFE031306390.1 coordinate 195,551, forward strand.
TTTTGTGGAATATTGTGAGAATATTGGGTAGACTATGGAGATTTGGAGGAGTTAATCTATGGATTTGCTCCCTTCTATAGGAAGATCAATATTAAATAATAAATCAACAAAATATTATGGAATTATGGCACAGATTGTGGAGATCTAATGATTGAGAAAATCTAGGAATGCGTTCCCTGCCATTTAATGCAGATTCCTAGTATTGGGAACCAGATCTACTAATCAAGGGATTTTTGTGGGGAAAGCTTCTTCCTTTCACGGGGAATTATTCCTAACAATTTTTTATAAGTACCAAGTCGAATTTGCCTCTAGGGGTGGATTTTTATTAGTCTTCTTGTGGAGAGAACTCATATTTTTGCAGCTCCACTTTCATTTCTTGCAAGGATGTAATTGTATTAATGGAAATAATAAAGATTGGTGTCATGTTCAACTTCTAAACTTTGGTCTCCTTCATAGGACTCTAAGTTTCCTTAGGCTTGGCCATCCCAGGAGCCTTAGAGCCCTTTTGTATCATTTGATTTTCTTCTTTTCACTTCTTATTCACATGCGTCTCTTGTTCTTGTTTCTTTTAATTTCTGCATTTAGTATTAATGATTTCTTGATGTAGGATTGGGTTAAATGGTTGATGTAAGTTATTTTACAGGATCACAAGCATCATTTCATCCTTGGAAAAGATTTTGGAGGTCATAGTAATCATTGAGCTACTTGGATTAGTTTGCTTATTCCCAAATCTAAATTCCTGGAACTCCTTTGTGGCAAATAACAGTAAAATTTTTCTATTTTTTAGAGCATGCTAACGAGCTTTAATCGAGTTGGTTCCACTTGCATTAGATCACAAAAAAATTCTAGTTAATAACAAGAATCATCCCATTTAATTTGCACTTGATTAGGTTAGGCATTTGATGGATTTACTAGCTCACTATTTCTCAAATTTCTAGAATTTAGACCAGTAATTTTATGCCATTTTTTTAGCATGGGTTAACACATATATTTTTGAGTGATTCCACTTAGAATGGAGACCTAAGACATCCTAATCAATAACAAAATTTGTCCCATCCAATTTGGATTTTATTTGGTTTGTCATTCGATCAATTATAACTCCCTATAGCAAATCTGTGGTTTCGTGTAGTAGTACTACATGAAACCCTATAGCAGCCTTCCAACACGCATATACCTCCCCATATTCGCTCAAGAAGCTTGATTATTGTCCCTTAGGGTTGAATCAAGACCCCCAGGTTCTAAATCAATGATTAGGTAAGACTAAAGAACATTTAGGGCTTGCCTCTTTACCCATGTGAAACATTTCAGCGATTTGGGTTAATGGACAAATTTATGAATTGGATAATACAATGATGCTTTTCTTGATTGCCACATCCAATGAACTCTGTTAATGGATCTAAACTCTTTGAAATGTAATGGTTGACATTTATTTCATGATCTTTAATTTATGAAATTAGAATAGGTTTCTTTCCTTGTACTTTCTTTCTTGCAATAGGTTAAGGTTTCCATTTCGAACATTTCGTTTTCTGCAATTAGTTTAGGATTTGATTTGAGTATATTCACTCCATAACATCATGACAACAAAGAAAGGATGCATTGTATGTTGCAAATATAGTGCCGATACCTCTTAAGTTTGTACAAACCCTGGGTTGATAATTAAAGTTGGTAGCCTTGGGAGTTTGTACATTCTTGTTGCAATATTGAGGCCCATCACTTCCTAAGCTCTCCTTGCAAGTTATTAAATTTATATCTCTTCCTTTGTTGTTTAATTGGTGATATGCTTGGACTACTCCCAAATTCGGAGGAAACATAAGCCCTCTTAGTTGAATGTCTTGGTGAATAATGATGATGAATATTAACACTCTTAGTATGCCTTGAACTTTTGGCATCCTCCCTCTGAACTCAAGAGTTATGCTCCTTAGCCTACCTCGAATCAAATCTTTTATCCACCTACCTCTGTAAATGATTCAAGCTTTATAGAATATGAGTATTAATGTGGTGTTATTCCTTGATCAACCTTCCATTATCTACATTTCAGTTAAACAACTACATTTTGAGACTCCTCATGATCTCCTCTCTATCTCTACTCCCTAAACTTCCCCTTCCATGTCCATTTGACTTTTTCTCAAAATTACCTATGTTGACATTCATGCCTTTGAATTCTTAGTCATGGATTTAAGACCTTTGAGCTTCTTCTATACTCTTGGTCCTCATGTTGAACCCACTCTTGTATACCACCATAGGCCTTCTTCAAAGTTCCTAAGAAAAAATGCTACCCAAATCAAAATTCTAGGTTAATAGGTGTATTATCATCCTTAATAGCTTTGCATCGATTGCTCACTTAACCAATTCTGATTTCTAGGTTGAAATTTATGGCTTGTTGAAGTTTTGGCCAATTTTTCCCAATTTTCTCCTATTTTGCTATAACATTTGCTACTGATTTCTTAAGACTTTGTAAACCCAAATTTTAAATCCAACTCTGTGGTTGTGGTTTATTATCCAAGATCTTTCTATTGGATACTTCTATGCTCCAATCCTAGCTTTATTTAGGGATTTGTGCCTTCTGGAAGTAAATTGGTGCATGATTTTTCCCATTTATTGTTTCAGGCATCACTCCCTCATATTTAATTTGTTTTGTACTTGTAATATCTCATTTGAAATCTCTCTCTGATCTATTTCATTTAAGTTTCAAACATTTTTGTATTAAATCTAAACACAAATTCATTGGATTTTGCCCCCCAAAAACATAGTTTAGGGCCTCAAAAATGCTTTACAAGTTGATGAACTGAAAATATAGTAATAATTATGAGAGATTACTAAGTTTTCTCACTATTATGGTAGACTAAATTAGTTAAAATATTCAGAAATTTTGTTCTATAACTATTAGTAGGTATATGGACTATCTTTGTGCGCTCCCTATCAAATGGAAGTATAGGTTTATATATCCCTTAGTGCTCATTGGACACGAACTGAGTTTGCATGTCCTTCCCTAGAAACTTAGCGCCCATGTTGTTTAAATTATGCCATTTTTTTATCCTTCGATCCCCAATTAAACCCCATGGTTCATGTGGTACCTCATTGATCCACATGTTCTTCATTTATTCATTTAGGGGGAGATATTTTATGATTTCATGATGTTGTCATGGGTATCAAAATGGATATAGAGTAAAGATGTTGAAATGTGGGAAAACCATGGTTTACGACCCCCTCCCCCCGCGCAATATTGTGTTATCCTTCATGCATTTTTTTCAAACGAAATGAACCACAACCATAGATCTATTGGATCCACCACCCATACCTTCCACTTGTGATGTACCTTGCTTATGTCATTCAGCCACCCACCGATCCTTGGTTCATTTCGAAGGTGCATTGAAATGGTTTCAAAATACCACCCGAGGTTAACAAAATGAAACTAAAAGTTCCACATTACCACTCATTGAAACCATGGTTTAAGGTTTAAGCCTCCCATCTTCTATTAACTATTGGGCACTTTTTTCGGCTAAATAAAGATAAGTCATTAATTTGATTAGACATTGGGATCATGGGTTAAAAGGGTGGAAGCCCAAATAGGCATTCCTCATTTATATAGAGGTTATTTTATTAGGTATTAGGGCCCAAATAAGAGCTCCCAATCATCCCTTATACTTTGTAGTCAAAATTTTAATCAAATTTTGACTTATGGAAGAAAATATTAAAACATAACCCCATTTCAAAACTCTTTTGCAAGAAACTCTATAAATTCATAATTTGGCCTAATATTACAAATCTATAGTCATGAATTTTCCAAAATCCATGCCTCTTTCTCTCAACCTATTATTTAAACTCAATATTTTCTAATATGTGACTGAATTTTTTGAAAAATTCCATTTCCTCTCCTTAAGGAAATTTGTGAAACAATTGTAATGCAACTTGTAACTTTTCCTCTCCAAGAAAACTCTGACCCATACAACATGAGTGTTGTACCATGGACTTTGACACCACTTTGTAACATTGTTCTCATCCACAACAATGTATTATTATCATGCAATCCCAAGCTCTAAATTTTTGTTCTTAAATTAAATTCTCACACATTGGATACCATAAGTAGAAATGCCCAACAACCTCTAAAGACAATCATAGCACTATTTATTTGCTCCGTCATGCACGAATAGCGCATACCACTATGTAATGCATATATGCATATCCATAAAAGCATGATAATCATAATTAAACTCATTAACCAAGAAAACATGTGTAAATATATAAAATAACACAATAAAAATATATATCACCCCAATAATAACCACTTATATTTTTAGATGAAGCACCAACTAGTTGTAAACCTCAGACATCCAACCCAACCATAGACCGTGTTGTTCATAATCTCTCGGCATCAAAACACCCCTTAGCTAGGGCTATGACTCCATCATGATAAGAGGCTACTTAAATTAAACTAAGCTCCACTTAAAAAAATAACCAATCATAACCTTGGGTACTTGACTCCAATAGCCTCCAACCTACAATCTCTTGTTCCCTATCAAACTGTATAATTTGAGGTGGCGTGGCGTGCCACCTTCTCTGCACTTACCATCCATAAGGTTATGCCTATAACACCCCTAGTCTTTAATCCCACATAGTATTGCAATTGTAATTAATTATGTTAATGATGTCTATATGGAAAAGTATTATTGGTTAAAATAACTAGAACAATTGTAATTATATTTTAGTAACAACTGATAAAGACGTGGAGCGTTGATACAAACCATGAGAGGCCATGAGAGGGGGAAGGGAAGCAAACAAAAGGGATTTACAAAATTAATCTTTTCCAATATTTTTTTTGGTTGATTTAAGTATTCATAAGATCTAAGATTGTCAACTTTCTTGAGGAAAATGTCTAATGGGAAGGATGTAGTAGTAACTTCAATATTTATGGAAGTAGTTTGGATGTACCCTGATTGTCTTATCCAAGGTATGGGTAGAGTACAACTCAAATATTTCTTGGGTCTAACTAGAAGCTTCTGATATAACCACAATGGGTAGATCTGACATGAAACCCATCAAGGAAGAAACTCATGAAGGAAGTTAAGAGTAGGTAGAGAGAAGAAAGATGTGCATTGGTGGTGGAAGAGTGAGAGAGACAGAGAAGAGAAGTGTGTAAGATACTGGTGAGCAATGAAGGGGCTTCCTTTGAGTTGTGCAAGACAACTACAAAAACATCCATTTAAATGTGTAGGCTCTTAGCTCTTTGGGTTTTGGGGGGAGATTGTTAGTTTTATGTGGACGAAAGAGAGTGGCCTTCGTCATTACACCTCTAGTAGCCCGAGAGAGAAAGTTGTTCTCTAGGTGCTTGTTGTGGAGATATCTAAGAAATCATCAAGAGATTTTGGGTAGGATTTGGGATTAGAGGGATTTTAGGAGAATTAATTAGCTTGATTTGATGAAGAAGAATGGTCCTCATGACTCCACCTTGTAATGTTGAGTGAGAACTTCCCTCATGGATTCTTGGTCTGGCTTAGGGGTGCCTAGTAGCAATGAATATAATAGATAGTTGAGCTTATGGTGGAGTGGTATGTGATTCAAACTTCACTACTTGCAGTAAACATTTGACCTTGACTATATAATTGCCCTAGTAGACTTTAAATTTGTTATGGAAGTCATAATCATTGAAATAAAAATGGTTTGATAAACTCAACATATTTATGTACTTGCCTACAAAATGGACATTATGGTCTATGTGATGCTTATTTATGATATGAAATGGTAAATTTGAATGTGATGGTTGTGAAATGTTCAAATGCTTGTTGTGGATATTACTGTGCTCTTATGATGAGTTATTAGTAATCAGAGCATGGGACTAATAGATTTTTAGTTGTAGATATTTTTAATGTTTATGATTATTATGGGCCTTTATCAAGTAACATGTTATGGAAGTGAAGACATGGGATGTTTTCCCCTTGCTTCTTGTATAGCCATGATGGTTGGTTGGTTGTAAAAGTATGTTAGTTAGTCTCAACTTAAGGATATTATTCCACTTTAGATAGACTGGGGAAGCTCTAAATGTTGTTCATGATCAAAAGGTCTTGTTAGTGTTATGGACCTAGAAACAATAACAACAACTTGGACTACAAGGTGAGGACTTAGATGAAGGATGTCTTCATAGAACATCTAATGTTAAGTGTTATAATGTTCAATGAATAACTCCTGCGTTTGTTGGAAATTTGTTGAAGGGCTCTATGTGGCATTTTTTGGCCCATGTTTTGCCTTTATAATGCCAATTGAGGGATTGCACATCATGATGTATAATGTCTTATACTATTGATTAATTCTAAGGTTTCCTTATTTGGGACAAGAAGGTATGAAGGCTTCAGATGAGGAAAATTGTGAATACTTGTCAGTTATGACTCCTTAGAAGAAAAGGTTGTTAATGGCTATGGAATCAAGGTTTGGATGCCTTTATAGGGTGATGAAGTTTTGAGAATACTTAGATAATTTTGGGAACAATATTTTCCCTGTAGGAGTCAATTTCATTCCTAAGAAATTGGATTTTAATTTCCTATTAAAATCCAAGATTCCAAAAGATCTGGGATTGGAGGATTTAGCCCTAGCCCTTGGTCATATGGTCTTGGTGGGTGGGGGGCGGGTGACCAATAGATTATGCAAAAGGGGCTTCAGTCCAAGAGGTCAAGATATTAGTTTATTGGATTTTGGTATATCAAGTGATAAGGTTGTGCATGATATTTAACAAACCCTCAATATTAATAGACCCTGATACTGTCTATTGAGTAATGGAAATATTCTCATATATAATAGTTGTTTGGCTTCTCAATTATCAAATGTTGAGTGATCAAGGGATTATATGATTGAATATTAGGCTATCAAATGCCAAGTCATTGGGAGATTATGTGATTGGGATATTAGGCTATTGAATGCTCAGTCATTAGGATATTAAGTAATTGGGCTATCGAGCTATCGAACAATCAGGCAATCATAATGTGCATGATATTAAAAAAAAAATTCTGATATTAATGGGACCCACTAATGTATGGACAATTGTCATACTGTTTTTTGTTAACTGTCAAGGGAAATTATGTTATTAGGACCTCGAATGATTGGGCTCTTGAGAAATTAGGTATCAACGAATTAGGATATCGACTATCAGGTTTTCCTCTTGATGTTGACAAAAGCCAATAATCTTTAGATGTGAGCTATACAAGTTGATATGGTCCATTAAGGCGAGGAAATTTGGACGGTATGGATTCCAATGTGGCATAAAAGGACAAATATTATAGTGGCCATAACTTTGGATTTATAGCACAAAATGAGATGAAATTTATATAATTAGAAAGCTAGCGATGAGTAGAATACAATGGTGACCTTAGAAAAGAGGTTTAACATTATTTAAGGAATAATGTATTTGAAAACCCCATCTCCATAAATTAGCCTTTGAGGTTTGGTCTAAATACCTTGTTCCCTTAAAAGGTCTCGATAGGGCTCGATGTGTTATACTGTCACTACCCTTCTAAGACTTCCAACTCAAAGTGATTAGGGAGTCTCAAATTCCTATGGTCACTTCTAGGAGTTCCAATTTCCCTCATGAGCCTCTTAGTACCCTATGGGCGTGTCACTAGGTAAACTACTACCATACCTCAAATCCACCTAGGATGAATCAAGGTAAATAAATCATAGGGTCACACTCTTTCACCTCTATGGAGTCTAGTAACCAGTCCAATTCATACCCTAAAGATGAATGGATTTCTTTTGGGAGAATAAAATGAGAGTTTCTCACCGTGATGGAGGAATTTTAGTGTTTTTTTAGGCTTTTTTTCGGAAGACAGGTTGCAGGTAAGGACTTGGTTACCGTCTGTAGGGTGGAAAGCTTGGAGGTTATTGGTTAATGGATGTGTTAGTGGGAGAATGAAGGATATAGTTGACTATGGGTATGATTCTAGTGATTTTCACCCTATTTAGTTAGAGAGCCACATCAAGAGCAGATGAGGTGGAGGCATGGAGTATAAATGTACCTATGGACCTGCGAAAAATCCCTATTCTTCAACCTCGGGAGATGGTTATGTCTGAAGGTATCAATGAAACCTCTCTTGGCTTCCCTATTGAGCTAGGTCAGAGTATTCCTTTGGTGTATGGATCATAAAAAATATAGGGGAAGAAACCCCAACACAAACATTAAGAGGTGAACAAATTTCCCAACCCTCAGGTCATCTTTCAGTTGCTTCTCATGGATGTAAGTTGCTATACACTGGGGAAAAGTGGGAAGTTGTTGATTTTACACAAGAAGAAGGCCTTATTTATAGTTTTTTTAGTGAAGGGATCAACACTGGTCCAGAGAAAAGTTTGAATAATGAATAGTTGAATAATTCCTCCCAAGGGACTCAGGAGGAAATCATTAGAAGACTTATCAACAAACTGTCATCTTCTGAATGGGAAAATAGTAGGTATGGGAGGCCAGATGACAAAAACAACCAGTCAATTGAAACCCTATGGGAAAAGGAGGCTTCAGATGGTCAACACTGCCCTCAGAAGAAGAGAAAAATAGGCAAGTGTTCCAAGATAAAAAAATAATGACTAAAACTTAGTGTTAGTGGGAGGATTTATAACTAGGGGAAGTAACAGATATGTCAGAGAAGGTGGTGGTGGGTGTAGAAATTTCACCTGTAGAATAAACTGATATATGCAATGTCCTAAAGCATAATACTTCTTCTACTTCTACAAAACATTAAGTGGAAGCATAATCGAATTCATGAGCAACATCAAGTAAAAACATGCATTACTAATCAAGAGAAATAATCACACATAAAACAAGATATATCCAGGGGAAAGCACCAGCATAAAACCCCAACCATGTATTATCAATCAAGTGGAAATCCTCTTCACAATACAAAAAGAAGCCGCTCTCAAGCTATCCTGTTCTCAATGAACTATGAAGATATGAAGATATGTCTCATGAACCAACCAAGCCCTGTATATAAAGGCTTTACCTATGGTCCAATGCCTATTTCCTTGCGCAGTTTGCTTAGGAAATAATAGCAAAAGCATATGCAATTAATTCCAAACATACCAAGTCAACCATAGGTCCAACTACGCAATCCTTGAGGACACTAGTTCCTCATGCATGGAAGGAATATTCCATGGGAAGATCCAAGCATATGATAGTACGTTGTCCCTCATCTGGTTTCAACTGGGTCTCTGACAGAACTAACATGCAACAATTATCCATGAGTGAATTCTCATTTATCTAAAATAATAGTTGTCACATGCATGCAAGCACTAACAAACTATATTTTATTATTTTAACAACTTGTTAAAATAATTTAACTGGACTTGACTAGTTAGAACTAAGTCAACTGATTCTCTCATTATATAACTCATACTTATTCCCTCAATCAGTGGAGGAACTCATGTGCGTGCTCACAAAGACTTCAAATTAAAATTTCCTTAACTAATTAACTCAACTGAATTAATTAATTAATATTTCCAACTGTTGTTAAGACCAAAATTAATTTTACTTCCTATAG
>APFE031306392.1:0-12991 GCA_000404065.3 Pinus taeda
CCAACAGTCAGCACTAACAAGTTCAAAGCACAACCATAACAGAAGAATCAAGGCAATCTGACCTGCTGTTCTTGACTTCTCACAAGGAGAAGCCATCCCCAAGTGGAGCCACTGTTAGTATCCTGCTACAGCAGGTTACTCATATTTCATGATTGACATTTTACAGGCCAAATATGTCATACTTTGCATGCTGCAATGCTCCATATTTGCTAAACAGTCACCAAGCAAAGAAGGCTGCTCAGAGTTCATCTAACTGCTTTCCAAATTTTGAAAAGTCATTCCAGTTTTGTACAATTTTAAGCTAAAGGGAGGTCCAAACAGCTTAATCTTGGTCTCCCTAGGTTTCAATTTCCTGTTTTAGAATATAGAGAATGAAAATCTGTCCAAACAGCTTAATCTTGGCAAATTCTTAGATAGGTAGAGAATCAAAGGAGCCCAACTGCTTAATCTGGGCCCTTGGAAGTAAAAAGGGTAGTTTGTAGATAGGAAGGCATAAAAAGAAAAAATTGAAATGATGGGTCTGCAAGTCTAAGTGCACCCAAACCAAAAGAAGAATTTTTTTTAGGTAAGTAGGCTGGGTAGGTAGTTTTGAGGTTGTAGAATCTTGATTTCTGATCAGCTCTATGTTTTCAAGGTGTCATCTCTACTCAGGGCACAATCACCAGACAGTTTTATGTGAAAGAGCTCAAAACATGCATAACTAACTTCCCTTTCTCCCTCTCCCCCAAATCATTAACTAATTTCCCCATAAGAGGTCAAGATCTTCTTGATATCTCTTAGTTTCATCATTTTTCATGTCATTAGCTTGGGTGAAGATCTGATTCACTCAGAGAGAATCCATACTTTCTCTATAAAGTTCTATCTCCCCTTTGAAGCCTAAGATCTCTAAAGCTTAGCGCTTTCTTGTCATCTCCATATTAATTACTAACACTATTATTTAACTCCCTATATTTTCCCTATCCCCATACTAAACTATGTAGATAACCCCCTTATGTAAATATCCCCTCCCCCTGGTTGAAATATAACCATAAATACTTCACTGGGAATTACTAAGTCACCTGAACTTTAGTAAGAACCCTCCATCTGCAAAAATTTCCACTCCCAAGTGTCTGGACCCCTTCCAAACACTAAGGAAACCCTTTCCAAAGGCTAATAACCCTCCCTGCGCATTCTTCTGTAAAAACTATTAATGTTTGTTTGATAATTTCCACCGCGCAAAACACATTTGCCCATTTTCTAAAGTTTAAAACCCACCGCGCCGCGAAAAATTAAGCCTTTAATGCGTGCGCCTTTGCTAAACCCTGCACATTTCCCTTTTCCGTCCACCGTCGGATCGCCTTCCCCAGATCCGACGGTCCTTGTTCACATCGTGCGCCCATTTATGTTGGTAGGTTACCACCCGACGTCCGACGGTTTTACCGTCGTACACCGGGACAGGTGGCGGCCTCCCATTGCATCAGGCCACCCCTGATAGAAACCACCTCCGTACCAAAGGCGGTTCGATGCACAGGGAAAACCGCCCTCCCCTCATGTAATAGGAGCACCACCTCACTTTGCCATGTGGCCTCCACGTCACCTCACCCAGCCTGCACCCGACCCCCGCCGTACTGCCACGTATCCCTGCCACGTCACCCCGCCATACTGCCACGTCACCTTGATGACATCACATCTGTACCAAAGGACCCCACTGCTGACGTCATCATGCTGACGCCATCTGCCGTACCGCTGACGTCAGCAGCCAAAAAACCGAAAATTCACGCAAGAGGAAAAGTCGTTCTTCAGAGCTCCGGAATGAGAAACGGAGGCAGTTTTCGCTACAGGAAATAGGCCATATTGGGGAATCTTTAGGGAACCTTTGATTCCTTGGCCCGTTTTGCACCGAAAAGGCCTGAAATTGCCCGATTTTGCCAAATGAAACCGATTTGAAGATAGGAAGAGACCAGAGACAGAGATTAAAGAGTATCAGATCAAATCTACAGGGAAAAAGCACGTCAAAGATTATCAGAAAGCGGCGGAGACTATCAATGTAGCGGCAAAGATTATCAGCAAAGATCTTAACAGCGGCCCAAAGTAGGAGAAAATTAAATACCTTCTAGCAAAGTCAAAAAAGAGGGCGAGGCCACTCAAAACTCTCAAATCATGGTTATTGCACATTTAACTTGCACTAGAACAGAACTGCAAATCCCAAAGCACAGTTATTCCAGTAGTACTGCATCGAGCCACCAAGGGCCACATTGCACTCTTACTGATCCAGTTACCTCTGACACAGTTTAATAGATATTTACCTGCATTTAATTTTGGCACAATTTTAGGTTTAGAAAGCTCTTTTTGCAGACCTGTTTTAGGTCAATTGTAATAAATAAGTTTGATATATTTGCACTATAAAGACAACCCTGAATATTGTATTAAGGGTTGGTTGGTGGTCAAAAAACGATCTTTAGCTGATTTTGCTCTATAATCAAAGACTGCTTATGAGCTTTGGAGAATGGATTGTTCACTGTGTTTACCGGTTGAAGAGTGATTATGGAATTCTCGTGCTGTTGCATAACTCAATAAGTGCTTCTTACCTCTGTTTTCCATTTATAATTTATCATCTAAACAACAGAAAAGAAGATTAGCTTAGAATTTGTTTAAATACACTCTATGCTCAATTTCTGTTGTTTCTTTATGTTTTCCTCTGTTTAGGCATAAATATGAATTCCACATGGCTCATGTTTACCTTAAACTCATACAGTTATCCAGCGATTCTTCATTGCCCCTAGATAAAGATCATCCTTACCTCTGTTAAGCTGAGTGAGAGATTCTTAAGTGCCTCCCATTCCTTACATATCATTCATCCTTTTAGTCTGAACATTGTGTTATGAGCAGCTATCCTGCTTCATATTTCTCTTATGATCAAGAAAACGCACTGATAATCTTAACTCTTGGACTCCATGCCCAATGGTTTGAAACTTATCACTTCATGAATTGCCTCTCTGCCTGAAAGAATTTTCCTTCCATCCAAACACAAACAAAAACCCCTGAGCCAAAAGCTAGCCTAAAATCATCAACAAAGTTGAATCATTAAGAGAGAGCCCTCTCTGGTTGCAGGTGGGCTAGAACCTGCAATCCAAAGATTGGTTTGTGGTTACCTCGGCCATATCCCTACAGGAGCCTAGGGACAACCTGAGTGATAACACAAACTACAAATTTTCAAATGGTGCCCTTTAAGCACCAATCAAGGCACTTCACTTTTCATCCTCATGAAGACCTATTGTCTTGTTAAAAATTGAGACAAAATTCTTATCGTTGTTGCAGGAACAAAATACCGATGAGTGGAATCTGAACATTCTCTTTGAGATCATCTTTGCACAACTCCAAAGACACTTGATCTTGAAGTTTTATATAGTTGAAGACAAACTTGACTCCATCTTGGAAATCATAAACAAAATAAATTTTCTTTGATGTCTTCAAGCTGAGCTTGTATATGAAAAGTACACTACTGCAAAAATTTTCATGATTGACCTTGCGTACAATACATAGTCATCTTATACAAACTTAAAAAGAAAGATTCAATTCACACAAGTTTCAAATCGAATACTTGTATAATTGAACATAAGACAATTTGTAGACAACTTTGAATGACAATCTTGTACATTCAAAAAATTCCTTGAACATGTGGACTTATAACAAGCCAATACATACATCAATTAAAACATCTACTTGTTGAACACAATGACAATAATTTTCAATTTACAAAAGTACCTAAATGGGTAATGAGAACAAGTATTTACAAAATTTTACAAAACAAATTTACAACACGTCTACCCAAACTTTCAATCTCCTTGGCTTATGGTTCTCTGTTTGCATATTCTTTTCTTGAAGGTAACTTAGGATTGTGGAGACTCCCCTTTGCACCTTTTCTTTCACTTTAATTATGCAACATAATCTCTTTACCTTTCTTTGAACGCATTTCCAGATGCAACTTGCAACATCATTCTCAATTCTATGTGAATCTCCATCCGAAGAGCCAAATTATGCTCCTCTAGCTCTTGGAGATTATTTTTGTTTCCCATCTTGCAACTTGGTCAATTGGTGCTATGATACCAAAATGATTTGAAATTGTAGCAGGTGATTTCTTCCTCTTTCCCAAAATCAAATAAAACAAAACTTAGGACCCTGTGAACGCTTTACAAGATTAAAAATATGCCTTGAAACAAAATGTTTATTCAATGTCTCTTCAGACATGAATTAGTCTTCTTATGTAACTAGACATAATGAACATAACACACATAAGCCATGAAGGCATAAAGAAGAGCAAGACAAATGTTTGTTGATGGAATTCACCCCCCATGGGCTACATCTCTGGGCCTGTCAACATGACTAGACTACTCATATATTCAGTATCAAAATGATGTACATAAACATTTGTTGGAGGTAAATAAGTGGCTATTACCTGTACAAGGTAATTTTATCCTACAAAGCACTCTCACAACAACAACAACTCAAAACATCTCCTTCAAAGATGACATACTTCAACTGAGATGAGATAAAAACATCACGTGCATGCTTTAATTCCACATTGAAACATATAATCAAAAGTTCATGATAAAATAAGTTGAACCTGAGATGACCCTAATAGTTACAGCTACTGCAGTAGCCTTTCAGAAGTGAGAATACCCCTATAAGGTTTTCTCCATGCCTAAATACCTCCCATAACTGCTTCCAAACCCTGACTGATCCATACACCTTTAGTATCAAACATGAAAAAATACCCTATAGATGTGCTCAAATCAGAAATTAGAGTTTACCAATGGATTTAGAACATCCAAAAACCCCTTAGCAACCTCTTTCTAAGCTCAATTTGGATAAAACTTCAACCTTTATGAGCTTCCAAGCTCTCTCATAAACGTTTTTGTTAACCATCCTACAATTCGACCTAAACCTGGCTTGAGCACCCCAAACCCAAAATCGGCACTCGAAATTGGCCTATAATCATGGCCAACATGCGAAATTGTTGGACACTTTAAATGTCCTCTAACCTCCAAAATTCTGAAAGTTGTGGTCATATGGAGCCATGTGCCCAGGGGCTAGGACTAACCACCCACCGATCCTGTGGTGTGGGGTGTGGCTGGGGGATAGGGCTTAGTCCTGACCCCTTCCCCCATATGCACACAACATAACATTTATATGTGTCATTTTCACTATACATAATAAGTAGCATCACACAACATAGTGGCAGGTCATTGAACTTGTGGGCATGAGGTCTCGTGTTCGAATCCTGTGGGGGTCGCTTGGCCCATAAATAAAATTTTAGACCACTGTGGGTAGGCCATGTGGTAGTCACCTATTGGCCCATGTGTCTCCCTGTCATTAGAGCCATAAAAACACAATGAACCCATTAAAATAATAAAAAGGGTCGAACCATCAGAAAGCAGTATTTTTGGACCAATCTATAGTGGCCAAGTGGCAGCATGCCATGGTCCCAAAAATACACATTAAGTCTATCACCTACATTTTTGACCTATTTGGAAAATTGGTAAGTGGAAAATAAATTTAGCATCTGTTGTTGGATTTAGGTGAAGAAAATGTCATTGGATTCAAAATGACGGGCACTTCCATTTGCTGCCAATTTCAACAAGTTTGAGGCACTTTCATTTTCAAGCATAAATTTTCTTACCTGATCATGTTGCATGCTGGGATTGTCCCACCTTTCATTTTTGTTGCCATGACCATGGCAGGGTGCAGGGGTTGAGCCACGACAAGGATCCATGATAAATATGAGAGGGGAATAGGGGGGAAAAACTAGGGTAGCGGTAATGAACGTGAAGGCCGAAGTGAGAAAAGCATATTGGGGAAAAGCAAGAGATTCAGGGTATTCATAGGATGATTGAGTGGACAACGTAGGAGAGAAAGAGCCAACCATGAATGAGCCATTAAGTTTGGCGAGTGTGAGGTACAAATATTTCATGAGAGAGCAATAAATGATATTGGTCGGGGGATCAAGTAGGCAGCGATTCTGAAAGATCATTGCGATCTAGGATTTTCCTACCTCATACAGAGAATTAGGAAAGTTTTTTTTCTGGGAAATTCATCATAAGGGGATTTGGGGATTGTACCAATCCTTTCGTGGAGATTGAATGGCGATCTCATTATTGAGATTTTCTCATTCTCTTTTTTCAGTGGTGTTTAAAGCCTCACAATCCTAGCAGAGAGGTCCTTCCTTCGGGTCCCTCCATTAAAGGGAACCAATTATTGTGCTACCAATTGTACCTTCATTGGAAAACCTGTTAGCTAGACTGCCAGCCTTCCATCTGAGAGTGTGGAAGTCGAGACCACTCAGTTCTCCAACATGTGCGTTGATGTGATGGAGGGTCTTAGTTGACCCTCCAATTTTCCGTGACTTTGGTGACTCTTGTGCCTTGTTGAAGCTTCTGACAAGCCTGGGTAGCTAGAGTCAAATCTCATTCCGAGATGAGCGAATAGAATCTCTGGACTTTTTCAATTCCAATACCATGTTCCAAATCATGGAGTTGAGCTACATTTTTGTTAGCTATGCTCAGACTGCCCGTGTATAACCATATTATCTCTCCTTTTGAGTTCTTGAAAACTCCACCAAAACCAGAAGCTCTTAGATTTCCTTAAGCCGCTCCATCGTAATTTAGTTTGAGGATGTATTTATCTAGAGTATGCCATTGATAGGAAGCATCCTGGTTTTCTATCATCCGAGTCTTATTGCTATGAAGGGGGGGGGGTTACATCTTGAGGAGTTGCAATATTCTCTGATCAGCAAGATGAGGGGTATCATTGAAGTTTGGCAATTTGGAGATGGCGATAGATTCATGGAATACTTTTCTAATTTAGGCGAGGAGACTCTCTTCTGACCTTTTTTCCTCTTTGAATATTCTTGCATTTCACTCTTTAAAAAATGATGAGCCTCATCATTGGGTAATTATATGGGCCTTAATTCACCTCGAAGCTTAGTCAAACCAACTATTCTCACAACTTATTGCATACTTTTGACTATATTTTGTTTATGAGATGAGTTAGAGTTGGATATTTTTCTTTGTGGTCTAATGTGCATGTAATGCAAGATTAAAGGGTAAAAACAAGGCATTTTGGCAAAGATCTTGGTAAAAAATTGAATGGGACAAGGGAGAGGAATTATAGGAGGGAAATCCTCCTCATTTACTACCCCTCCATTCAAATATTCCTCCATCAGCTCGGAGTGCAACCAGCCAAATCATGAGGACTAGAAGGCAGCCGAGTAAGTGGAAGTCAAAGCACCAATTTATCTCTAGTTTGGGAGCCGAGCCTCCCTAATTTTAAGGAAGTCATTGGAGAATTCAGTCATATAAGTAGAGAGGCCTAGGACCTCAGTAGGATTCAATTTTTTATTTGGACTTTTGATTGTAAAACTCTAATTATTTTCAAGCTGCAAGACTTGTAACAATTTTTGATGTAATCCATTGTTTTGATAATAAGAATGTTTTTTTGAGCCAGCACTGAGTTAATTCAAAGGGCTGAAGCTCTTGGGTTAGGGGCCAACCGTAGTAGCTAAGGCTCCTCTTTACTGTACATGTATGCTACCGTAGATCCATGGTTTACTCGTTCATTTGCTTAAATAGTTGCATTTCCATTACAGGAGGGTAGAGTAGATTGGTTGTGTTTCAGATTTCTAGCTATCGCATGAGCTTTGGAGTTTGTTGTCTTAATTAAGTACTTGGTTCATTTCATCATTATCGTCTTCAATCACTTTCTTTCTGTAATATATCTCACTCATCTTCTAATTTCCTTCAGCATTAAATAATTAAGCGCAAGCCAATAAATCACGTCTTCAATGGATTATACCCGTATATCTCCTTACCGTCCGATCCACAAAAAACCTGACAAATCGCTATCCAATTCATTTCAACGCTTGACTTTATGCACTCCAAATCTCCACCATCAATCTGTCATGCCATCGATCCAATGGCTATCGTGTCACCTGAGCGCCAACTAGCTTGATCGATCTCCACCGTCAATCAACCTCGCTTGATCCAACGACTATTGCGCAATCTCACATAGATTCTTGCACATCCGACATCCGCCCGAGAGTACGCGAGAAAAGTAATTTTCTTGTGCTACATGTCACCCAGTTAGGCTAATTGCGCAAAATTTTGGAATTCTGCTTACAGCCTTGAGGGCCCACGAGAAACTTTTTACTGCCTATGGAAACCCACTCCATCATTCCACACGTTTTCTTTCCTTCTATCGCCACATTTTTGAAATGTTCTTTCTTGCTAGAAAAGTCTTCCAAAAAGCAACCCAAAAACATTTATTTTCATGCCTCGTAGGAGTAGGGACAATTATTAAAATTCTTTCCAAATACCCCCACTGCATCCAACAATCAACCTTCTCTCTTCTTCGGTGGCTGTGAATTGGAGGAACCCTTAGGAGAGAAACCTGACATATTTGAAGAACCTATAAGGGAAGAAGAAGAAGAAGAACCTATTCCTACTGAACCAATGGCTGAGAACCAAAATGAAAGAGGGGATAGAGAGAGAGTTGAGGGTGCCTTCCCCATCAGAGAAACCAATGGGGACACTAAGATGAAGAATATAAGCCCCTCTGCCCTACCTCATTTCCATGGCTTGACCACAGAGGACCCTGACATTTTTCTATTTGAGTTTGTTGTTATATTCCGAACCTATGACTATACAGATGATGAGAAAAAGTTTAAATTGTTTCCATCTACCCTCAAGGATGCAACATTGCATTGGTTCATGGGTTTACCTACAGATAGCATCACCACTTGGGCTCAGATGCAGCAGGATTTTAACAAAATATATAGGGACTACTGTAGGTTAAAGAATACTAAAGAAGAGATTTTCAGGATGACCATGGGCCAAGATGAATCCTTAGAAGCCTATGAAGAAAGATTCCAACTCAGTTACAAAAGGTCCAGGTGCACACTTGACCCTGAGTCACTAAAGTTGGTCCTACTCAGAGGAGTAAAGGAAAATATTTTGTATACCTTACACTTGTTAGTAGGAGGAGATATCTACCAATTACCCTATGAGGATATCAACTTTTGTCTTTAGAAACCATTCTAGGGTAGCGAGGAAAAAGGTAGGAGTAGTCAAACTATGGCCAATACATCATCTTGCAACTCATTCATCAAGGGTGAGATTGTAAATATGTTGGAAGATTTCAAAAGTGAGATGCTACAAACCCTTGCCTTGCAATTGGGCACCATGAACATCAAAAGGAAGCAAGAGGAAGCAGAGAGAGCCTTGGCCATATTTTGTCCTAGATGCATCAGAAGGCATCCTAGGAATGAATGTCCATTGAACTATATTGAAATTTGCTCAGTCTGTGAAGAAAACGACTCCACAGACAAGTGCCCTTCTTTACCTGGACTCAAAGTTGTATATCAAGAAGTTGAAGGGGTCACTGAGCAGCTTTGTTACATCAACCAAAGGAGACCTCCTCAGCCTAGGCCATACCAGTAGGGTATGCAAGGGTCATCCCATGCATATTACAACCCCAACCAAACCATAGCTATACCTTCTTGGGGACCCCCTGCTCATCCTTCTTGGTCTACACCCCCTCCTTTGTCCTATGCATCTCAGTATCATTCCCATCCATCCAGCTAATCATTTCAACCTTATGTTCAGCCACAACCTCAGTGGAATACCCCACACCAGGGGTGAAGGCCCCAACGATGTTCCAGCTCTATTGCATCCACCACCTACCCAACCACAACTCCTACACTCTACTCCACCCAAGCAACCCCAGATGCCTGCCCAGCCAAATCCAAACCCAAATAATAGGCAGGATCAACAAGTATACAATGGAGAGACATCATACCCATCTTGTGCTATAGAAATCCAGGAGATCAACCTAAGGTCTGGGAGAATTCTCCTATATAACCAACCTCCCTCTCCACATAGGGAGGTTGAGGAAGAAAGAAAGGAAAGAAACCTTAAATTAAATCCAATCTTTCTTGAGAGATTAGCCCAACTACTCCATCCTACACCAAAAGAACTTGAACTTCTGGGAGAATTGAAAAATATATGTGTAAAGATCCCCCTTCTCCAAGCAATAAAAGATGTTACCATTTACAATAAGTTGATTAAGGAGAAGTGCTTCAAGCATCCAGGAAGAAGAAAAAGGGATGCCCCTTCCATTAATGTCATTGGGAAACTGTCTGACTTAATGATGGGGTAGGTAATATGTCCAAAATATTTGGACCCTAGGAGCCCTATAGTAGTTTTGCACATCAATGGCACCATTGTCCCACACACTCTGATTGATCTTGGGGCTGCCATTAATGTGATGACCAAGGATACCATGCTCAAGCTCAACCTCCAAGGTTAATTGAGGAAGACCACAATAGTTCTGCAACTTGCAGACCGTTCCACAGTCACCCCTGAGGGAATTGTGGAGGATGTGATGGTCTCCATTGACTCTTGGGAATACCGTGTAGATTTTCTAGTTCTCTGGACTAAGGCTAAGCTTACATGTTACCCTCTCATCCTTGGGAGGCCATGGTTGGCCACAATTGATGCTTACATTAGCTGTAGAGTTGGGAATATGACCATCAAGAATGGGCATATGTCCAAACAGTTAGTCCTATACCCTCCTTCTCAACCTTCTCTATAGCATGATTTACCTTTATGGTTGGAGGAGGAGGAAGAAGATGAGGCTTATTCAACCCAACTTTATGCTTTGGAAGCAACCATAGGAGGAGGACAAGAAGATGAGGATGACTTAATTGAGCACCTTCTCTAAAGTCCAACTCCTAGTTTGTTACCATTAGAAGAAGAAGTAAGGGAAACCAAGAACAATCATCCAATTGACTTATGCTTGGCCAATTCCAACCCAATCCATGTCAAAACCATAGAATTTGGCCCAGAGAAAACTTTGAAAATTAATCCGTCTCTTTTTTCTCTTGAAGAGGACAAGCTATGCAACATGTTGAGAGAAAACCTAGAAGCCTTCCCTTGGAGTTAGAAGGAAATGAAGGGAGTATACCCCTTAGTGTGTACTCACCACATATACATCAAAGAGGATGCAAGCCAGTCAGGCAAAAACAAAGGAGGATTAATCCATCTCTTAAAGATATAATCAAAGAGGAACTGAAAAAACTTCTAGATGCAGGATTCATTTACCCTATCTCTGACAGTGAGTGGCACTCTCCTTTAGTGTTAGTTCCCAAGAAAAATGGTAAGTGGAGGATTTGTGTAGAATATAGGGAGTTGAACAAAGCCACAAAGAAGGATCATTTTCCCCTACCCTTCATTGACCAAGTGCTAGATGGCCTGGCAGGGAAGAAGTTCTTTTCTTTCCTAGATGGATTCAGTGGGTACAACCAAATCCAAATCTGTCTAGAAGACCAGGATAAGACCGCATTCACCTGTCCTTGGGGTAATTTTACCTATAGGGTCCTCGTTTTTGCCTATGAAATGCTCCTACCACTTTCCAGAGAGCAGTCTTGAGTATTTTTTCTGAATTACTACATGATGAAGTGGAAATATATATGGATTATTTTACACCTTATGGTTGTGATTTTCAAGAAGCCCTGACTAACCTAGAAAAAGTATTCCACAAATGCATTGAAATGAACCTGTCTCTCAGTCCAGAAAAATGTGAATTCTTAATGACTGAAGGGACCATGCTAGGTCATTCAATATCCCAGCAAGGGTTGTAAGTGGACCCAAACAAAATAGCAATCATCCAAAGGGTCCCACCTCCTCAAAAGCAGAGGGATGTCAGGAGTTTCTTGGGGTTAGCAGGATACTACCGAAGATCCATAAAGGACTTCAGCAAGTTGACCTCTCCTCTATTTGGGTTGTTGGACAAATCTTCTGAATTTATATGGTCAAAAATCTATCAAGAGGCCTTAGACATTTTAAAGGGTAAGTTAACCACTGTACCAATTCTTAGAGGCCCAAACTGGGCCCTCCCTTTTCAGATTCATGTTGATGCCTCACACAAAGCCATAGGAGAAGCCTTAGGTCAGGTAGAGGAGAAATTGCCCTATGCCATCTATTTTATCAGTAAGAACCTGTCAAAGGCTGAGCTAAATTATACTATGACCGAAAAGGAACTCTTGGCTGTTGTGCATTCATTAAACAAATTTAGGCATTACATTACAGGCTATCAAACATTTGTGCATACTGACCATGCTGCAATCAAATATTTAATGAACAAACTAGATGTGAATGCTAGAATTATAAGATGGTTTCTTTTGTTACAAAAGTTTGATCTAACTATTTTTGATAAGCCTGGTAAGGAAAATGTTGTTGCAGACTTTCTATCTAGGATGAATCTACCTACAGGTGAAGAAGGAATGGTGGATGACCAGTTGCCAGATGAGCATTTATTTGCTATTTCATTTCTCTCCCCATGGTTTGCTAATATATCAACACAATTCCCACCAAACTTTCCTCCAAATAAAAGAGAAAGATATTCAGGAAAAGCGCCCCCTTCACCTGGATTGGGGGCAATCTTTTCAAACTTCGCCCAGATCAAATCTTGAGAAGGTGTGTAAGGGAAGAGGAAGCTTTTGACATCCTTCTGTGTTAGGCCCCTATACTACTAGTGTAACCCCTTATTTTTATTATTACAACCCACTTATTATATTGATGTACCCATGTAGTGCCCATATTGTTACTATTGTGCCCCATTAGCGCCCACTATTGTTATTATTGCGCCCTTACATTATTATTGTTATGTAGGCTCTGATTATGTTATGACCCCTTAGACTCCTATATATAGGGAGGAGGTCTTTTCATTTGAATCATCCAAGAATTGTTCATTTATGTAATGTAAAGGAGGTTGCCCCTTCGAAGAGGCTGAATTCTAAGGCATTGATATATCTTTTCTATCTTTTCTTGAGTTGGTTTCATAACATTTGGTATCAGAGCTTTGGATTCTAGGGTTTCGCTGCTCCAAACAGGTCATCGTGGGATTTTCGCTATAATTTTTTTTTTCTGCGATGTTTCAGAAGTTGAAAAAAAACCCA
>APFE031306392.1:15178-27481 GCA_000404065.3 Pinus taeda
TTAGGCCCCTATACTACTAGTGTAACCCCTTATTGTTATTAGTACAACCCCACTTATTATATTGATGTACCCATGTAGTGCCCATATTGTTACTATTGTGCCCCATAGAAGCCCACTATTGTTATTATTGTGCCCTTACATTATTATTGTTATGTAGGCTTTGATTATGTTATGACCCCTTAGACTCCCATATATAGAGAGGAGGTCTTTTCATTTTAATCATCCAAGAATTGTTCATTTATGTAATGCAAAGGAGGTTGCCCCCTCGAAGAGGTTGAATTCTAAGGCGTTGATGTATCTTTTCTATCTTTTTCTTGAACTGGTTAAACAACATTCTGACCTGTCATGATGGGCCTTGTGGAGGTCACTTTGCAGCAAAGAGGACAACATTCAAAGTGTTACAAGTGGGCTATTATTGGCCCACTCTTCATTGGGATGTGAAAAACTATATTAGTCAGTGTGATCGCTTCCAGAGGATGGGAGAGCCTACTCCAAGAGATGAAATTCCCCTACAACCTCAAGTGAATTTCGAGCGACAAGTGGGGCATGGACTTCATTGGACCTATCAACCCTCCTTCCAAGAAAAAACAATACATTATTGTGTGCACTAATTATTTGACTAAGTGGCTAAAACCAAGGTGGTTAAGGCCACAACAAAAGAGAAGGTGGCTGATTTCCTAAGGGAGAATGTATTATACAAATTTGGGTACCCTAGAGAGCTAGTCATAGACCAAGGAAACTATTTTACCTCCAACATAATTTAATAATTTCTCAACCATCACAAAATCAAGCGTAGAACCTCCACTCCTTATCATCCACAAGCTAAAGGGCAAGTGGAGGTTACCAATATGGAACTGGAAATCATCTTAACCAAGGTAGTGAGCAACAATAGGAAGGATTGGGTAGTGACTAATTGAGGCCACCTGGGCCTATATACAACATGGAAGACCACCACTGGATTTACACCCTATGAGCTGGTCTATGGGAAAAAGGTTGTGTTGTCCATTGAGTTTGAATATAACACATTGAGGATGGAAGCCCAACTAGATTTGGATCTCATTCATGCACATAAAGAAAGATTTTTCCAATTGAATGGCTTGGATGAATTTAGAATGCAGGCCCTCCTACATACAGAGATAGTTTAGCTTCAGAGGAAGATCTGGCATGATAGACATATTAAGGAGAAGCAATTTCAAGAAGGTTATTGGGCATTGTTATATGATTCCAGGTATAAAGACTTCAAGGGCAAGCTAAGGACAATATGGCGCAGACCTTATGTGGTGGAAAGATGCCATGATAATGTCTTAGTGCAAATCAAAACTATAGATGAAGAAGCCATTCTATTGCTTGCTAATGGACACCGATTGAAAATGTACAGGAGGCTTTTATCAAAGCAAGAGTTCATTGAAAATATCAATAAAACAATGATGATGGTGGAGCAAGTTCCAGCTCCTCCCTCATCAGGTCACTGAAAAAGAAAAAAAGAAAAAAAGAAAAAGGATTCAGGTGAAAACCTCCATGAGGCACATGAGTCCCATCTTTGGGTTGAAAACCTTGTGAGGCGGCCTAGTGATGAAAAAAAAATGAAAAAAGAATAAGAAGATCCCTGGGTGAAAACCTTCCTTGAGGTGCCCAGGGAAAACATCTAGGGTGAAAACCTCTATGAGGCAGCCTAGGTGTTTTACAAAAAAGAAAGAAAAAAAAGAGATAAAAACATGTAATTTGCAGGTGGACGAGAAAGATAGTCAAGGAGAAAAAAGAGGATCTAAGGGCACCCTGCCTCACACATATCCATCTCCTCTACTCCTTACCATGCATCACTCCATCATTTCTATCATTTTTCACTTCATTGCTTCTATTTAGGCAAAGAATTTGTTTTCTACAATCATCAGCTATAGGTCTTCACTAAGATGATCCAGACAGCAGACATCATACAACGACCAGCAGAGGATGAAAAAGAATGACCATGCAGCCAATAAAACAATGCAGCATATCTAATCTTCAACAACTGCAGCATGGCATCGAGACCACAGGTAAGTATCCCGCTTATTCACTCATATGCATAATTTGATCAAAATTTGTAAAGGTTATGAGGCAGTTGGTTTATAAGTGAAAGTTGGATAGTTAACTTGGCCACCTTCTTTCAATCATCACGCAAAACCGGGTGTCCTCTCACACGTGGCGGCAGTCAATTCAAAGATAGAGGAGGAGTAGGACAAGAAGTGGTTAACTACGGATCTACGAGGTGGGAAGCTAATTACGAGGAGTGGGAGCTGATTATGAGGAACCTCACCCTGAAAATACATAAAGGGAAATAAAATGTCATTTTCATGCATTCATTCATTCCACCTCCTCGAAACTCCCTCACGCAATTCGCTCTCCTAACTTTGGCCACCCACCGGAAGCAAGGATCCATTGTTTGCAAGAGAATTTCTACCGGAGCATGCACAGGAATTCCTATAGGCACAGTCTACAGGAAAAGTCTACTGGATACACAAAGGCAGTCTACAATATAGGCAGAGAGGGGTTCAAGAGGGAATATCATGGGAATTATCCAGTGCCACCATTCTAAAAGAGGTAGGATCTAAAAATCCATCCCCATTTACAAGCAAGTGAACTAGAAATTCTCTAAAAGCTAGTGGATATAACAATTGTGGAAGCTTAATTACATACACAGGAAACTTTATTTTCCCTTGAATTTAAAATTCTTGTGCCAAACCTCTCATTTCCTCCTCAAGCCTTATAAGCAAGATAACAGGATGGTTTAATAGGAGAGAACCCACAAACATTGTGAGGATACAACAACACCACCAAGTGCTTGAAATCTTTATAAGACACCAATGGATGGGGTTTTTCAAAAAATTCACAAGGTAATGATGATGAGGTGGCTCAAGAATTTTCTCATTCCCTCACTCAACACAATAGAATCCATGCCATTGTTATAGTTAGAGGGCTCACTATAGATCTCACCCCAGAGCTCATCAGTAGGGTTACCACACTTCCCCTTGAAATTCCATGGAGAAAAGAAGACAAATCAGACAGTGAGGTGGCAAAAAGGAAATTCTTTTTAGAAGGTGAAGAACCCACAGAGGATAAAAATGAAGTAAGGAGGAGGGATAGTCTTCCATACCCATGGAGTGAGGTAGTTTACCAACTCATCAAATATATCTCATGTGAGGGTAGATACAGTGTTGTTTATGGCTACCATTTTAGGATGCTTGAAGAATTAAGATTTGGGGTAGAAACACCTGTTCACCAAAGAATCAGCATACCCTATTTCTTGATGCAATCACTCATAGACTCTAGCAACAAAGTAAAGGGAGAGAATTCCCAAAAATTGGATCGCCATGGGTTGATCAGGGTCCTCATTGAGGATGCCCTCCAAAACCTCAAGATCCTTATAACATGGTCAATCTTCAGAGACTTACCAGCAGAGGATGACATCAAAAACCTCACCTATGATGTTAGTCCTTCTGTCAGTGAGAAAGAGGAAAAACAAAAAGAAGAAGATACAGAGCAAGATGGGGATGAGATGGATGAAGGAGAAACTAATGCAAAGAAACATGACGAAGGAGAAGAGAAGGAAGATGGTGTTGAAACAAAGGAGGAAACAAAGGAAGAAACTGATGGAGATGAGAAAGAACAACAAGAGGAAGAAGATAAGGAAAACAAAGAGCTAAGTGGCTTAAGGGACAGAGAAGCAATAATGAGATATCAACTTGAGAGGGAAAATGTATGGCTGAGAGGACATCTATAGGAAAGGGAAAACCAACTAGCATGTATGGCCAGCCTCTCCTTGGAGGCCATTCAGTGTAGGATGCTAGCTAAATCCTATGCTCTTTACCTCAGAGAACAATGGCTACAATTTCAGATTAAAACACTAGCACAAAGGGGCACCTTGCCATTTCAGGACTATAGGAAATTTATTGATCTTTGTGATCAAAGTACACTAGAGGATAGGGCCAAAATGGCTAAATTTTACTTGCACAACAAGGCCCTCACATAGAAGAATGTTTGGGATCCTAATGCCGAGCTAGGAGATCTGCAATTAATGGCGTTGGCATCATGGATGTACCATGAGGAGTCAAGGGCTGCAGAGATGAAAATAATATTTTCCAGAGAGCAGAATGAACCCCTTTTCATATGAGTTGAACAATCAAACCCCAAGGACCTAATAAGCACCCATAATCTAATTGCAAATGATCCTCAGCTGGCACCTAGATATTTTGCTGCCCAAGAGCAAGCAATTTCACATTTTGAGGATATGTTAAGGCTGCTAGGAGATGATAGTATACATATCTGCTCAAGGAGATGGAACACACTGCCAGACAGCTTGAAGATCAGAGAATGTCACTCCCCTCAGAGGTTGAGAGAGGCACTTAACAGGACACCTATGTATAAGCAATCAATGCAAAGGTTGAAGGTCAATTAGACAGGCCTAAAACTTAGTCCATCACTACTACTAGGAATGCTAGAAGGGAGAAAAGAAGAAGAGGAAAAGAGGCAGTGGGAAGAAGTACAAAAGAAAGCAGGCTTATATGCACAAGAAGAAGAGACCACAACAGAGGCATGGGATGTCAGAGAGGCTACCAACGCCATGAAGGACATGGACATCGACTAAGTTTCTCAGAGGATGAGCAACACTTTTAGTAGGGGGTGATGATGAGCCTCATCATTGGGTAATTATATGGACCTTAATACACCTCGTAGCTTAGTCAAACCAACTATTCTCACAACTTATTGCATACTTTTGATTATATTTTGTTTATGAGATGAGTTAGAGTTGGATATTTTGCTTTGTGGTCTAATGTGCATGTAATGTA
Source organism: Pinus taeda (assembly GCA_000404065.3). Classification (NCBI taxonomy): domain Eukaryota; kingdom Viridiplantae; phylum Streptophyta; class Pinopsida; order Pinales; family Pinaceae; genus Pinus; species Pinus taeda. The sequence goes on from APFE031306392.1 coordinate 20,002, forward strand.
GGATTAAAGGGTAAAAACAAGGTAGTTTGGCAAAGATCTTGGTCAAAAATCGAATGGGGTAAGGGAGAGGAATTATAGGAGGGAAATCCTCCTCATTTACTACCCCTCCATTCGAATATTCCTCCATCAGCTCGGAGTGCAACCAGCCAAATCATGAGAACTAGAAGGCAGCCAAGCAAGTGGAAGTCAAAGCACCAGTTTAGCTCTAGTTTGGGAGTCGAGCCTCCCTAATTTTAAGGAAGTCATTGGAGACCTCAGTCATATAAGTAGATAGGCCTAGGAACTCAGTAGGATTCAATTTTTTATTTGGACTTTTGATTGTAAAACTCTAATTATTTTCAAGCTGCAAGACTTGTGACAGTTTTTGATGTAATCCATTGTTTTGATAATAAGAATGAGTTTTGCTTTGAGCCAACACTAAGTTAACTTAGAGGGTTGAAGGCCTTTGGTTAGGGCCCAACCCTAGTAGCTAAGGCTCCTCTTTTCTATACATGTATGATAGCATAGATCCATGGTTTAATCGTTCATTTTCTTAAATCACTACATTTCCATTACAACGGGGTAGAGTAGATTGGTTGTGTTTCAGATTTCTAGTTATCGCATGAGCTTTGGAGTTTTTTGTATTAATTAAGTACTTGGTTCATTTCATCGCCATCATCTTCAATCACTCTCTTTCTGGAATAGATCTCACTCATCTTCTCATTTCCTTCAGCACGAAATACTTAATCGTGAGCCAATAAATCACGTCCTCAGTGGATTATACTCGTAGATCTCCATACTGTCTGATCCACAACAAACCTGACAAATCACAGTCTGATTCATTTCAACACTTGAATTTATGTGCTCCATATCTCCATTGTCGATCTGTCGTGCCCTCGATCCAAGGGCTATCACATCACCCAATCACCAACTAGCTTGGCCGATCTCCATCGTCGATCAACCCTGCCTGATCCAATGGCTATAGTGTAATCTCACGCGGATTCTTGCACGGATGATATCCGCGTGAGAGCACGTGAGAAAAGTGGTTTTCTCATGCTACATGTCACCTAGTTAGGCTAATCGCGCAATTTTTTTTGGAATTCTGCTTATAGCATTGAGGGCACGCAAAAAACTTCTTACTGCCTATGGAAACCTGCTCCATTATTCCGTACATTTTCTTTCCTTCTATCACCACATGACTTAATCTTGTTCGCCTATCGATTCACTTAAACCCCGCGATAAGATCTCTGCCACTCAATCTCCCATTTAAGCCTTGTTCATCCATCAATTCACTTAACCTACACGATAGGATCTTTACCATTCATCTTCTCATTAGTCTTGTTCGTTCATGTCTTGACTTAAACCTCTCGCGATAGGATCTCCATCATTCATCTTCTAATTAGTCCTGTTCGTCCATCTCTTCACTTAACCTCCCGTGATAAGATCTCCACCATTCATCTTCCGTTAGTCTTATTCGTCCATCTATTCACGTTAGCTTTTGCGATAAGATCTTCGTCGCTCATCTCCCATTAATACTATTCCTGATCGATCCAACGGTTCCTATGCACTTCTGTTTTGTTACGTCCTCCTTTCACTAATTTCATCCTCCAATTACTTTTCGTCTTGACTCCTTCCCAAACCTTGTTCTGCATATCCTTAAAACACTTCCATTCCTAAGCTTTGACTTGGTCATTCAATACTGTCCGATCATCGCAAACACCAAAAAAACCAAAAGAAAGTGGAAATAGATTTAGTTTAGTTTCCTTGCTTACACCTTAGTATGGTTTGATGTTCTTTACTTCTGCAACTTAGATAATATCATTAGGTTAGTGTTGATTTTAAAATTCTACTTAATTTAGTTGTTTAAATGGTTAATTAGGATATGGTTTGATTTAGCATTACATGTTGTTTTCTTCATTACTGCAGTAGAGTAGCTCTCTTAGAATAGATTTTCTCTTCTTCCATCAAAGAATCAAGGTTCTTCTGACTCTATAGAAGTCTGGCTTGGAACCCCTGGGGTCTCTTGCCAAATGAATAAGTGAAAAAAGGCAGGACCTTAACTTCTACTTGTGCATATAGCACTATCACCTCCAAGTTTGTATGAACCTCAGGTTGATAAGTAAAGCTGGTAGCCCAGGAGTTGCAAAATCCTTGCTGCAATACTGGCGCTCATCATAAACTACCTAGCATATAGCACTGGGGATGATGTTGCAGGACCTGTCAACCATTGGGTGTCAGGAAAATAAAGTTATCCAATTGTCTAAAGTGTTGAGGATGGAAGCTCTGTCCCTGTCTGAAGTTCTAAATACAGCCTTAGCCCACTCCCAAAGTTTTTTGGTGTAATCATAATTGTTCAGGAGATGGTTTACTATTTCCCCATTCTCTTCACAGAGAGGGCATGTTAAAGGACCCTTGAATCGTATTCGCCATAAATTCGCCCATGTTAGAATATTCCTATGAATGGTTAGACAGAGAAAGGGTGATTTTCAGCCATAATTCTCTGCTGCATATATTTTTCCATTTTGCTAAGGCTGAAGCTGGTCATGGTTTTCCATATAGTCATAGGCTTCCTTGAGATTGAATTGGATCTGTCTTTCTTGAATGGTAGTGGAAAAGGCGTTCCAATAAAAGCCTACGGGAAACAGTTTCCAGTCTTTGGCTTCCAGCCACTCTCACCATCTTCCCATTCTGGTGTTGGGCTTCCAGTAATGAGAAACCATGTGTATTCCTTTTTCTTTCATAACAGTGAGAAGAGATATGAACTAATCCCTCTTTAGGTCGAGTAGTTGCTTTCAGGCATCTTCCTAAAAGAGGATTTTTTCTCCATTACCAATCTCCCAAAAGTTGTTCTTTTGAATGATAGCCTTATTCTCCCAAGCTTGATTCCAAATCGCTAAACCTTTGATGTCCCCTGTAACCTTGATGAGATCGTCATTTGAGTGATTCAGTGCATATTTTTCCCTCCATATGAGGTGCCAAGGTGTTTGTGGGTTGTCTAGCCAATGCCACCAAGCCTTGCCCCTAGGTATTTCACAAGAATATCCATATCCCTCAAACCCAACCCTCCAACATTTTTTTCTTTGCAAACATTCTCCCAGGCTAAAAGAACCCATTGTTTCTTAGTGTCTGAGCCCCTCCATAAAAAGTTCCTTTGGATGCATCTAATGGCATTGGTGACTGATTTGGGGCCAACTAGAGTAGAAAACATATATAGAGGGATGACCTGCAACATTGATTTAACCAGGACAAGTCTATCCACTCAATTAAGGGAGCGAAATGTCCAGTTGGCAAGTCTTTTGCGAAGTTTGTTGAGAAGGTCCTCCTAGTTAGATTTTTTGAAAGATTTTTCGGTTAGAGGGACACCCAGATATCTAGAGGAGAGAGAACATATTTGAAAGCCTAGCATTTTAGTGATATTTCATTGAATGGAAATGGGAGTGTTGAAGAAGAATTAATTTAGATTTTTGATGTTGATAGAAGTACTTGAGACATCCCAAAAACGTCTGAGAATTTCTTTGAAAGTAAGAGCTTCCTTGACTGTGAGTATGCCCATTAACAGGGTATCATCTAGAAATTGCTTATGGGTTGAGGAGGGGAAATTATTATGAATTTTGAGGCCAATGAGAGGGACTAGAGTTGTTAAGGTTGGCTACCCTTATGGACATGCTTAGGCCTTCGGACATAATTAAGAAGAGGAAGGGAGATAGGGGGTCTCCCTGTCTTATGCCTTTGGAAGGGAAGAAAGGATTGGAGGGGGAGCCATTGATAAGGATGGAGAAGAAGGCTCCAAAAACCATGGACATGATCCACTTTATGCAATCATGGTTGAAACAAAAGGCCTTTACGACTTCATGCATGTAATCCCATCTTATTTTATCCAAGGCCTTCAGCATGTCCGATTGCATCATCATGCCAAGTTTCTTTTTAACTTTGAGTGAGTGAATAAATTCATGAGATAGAATAATGATATCCATTAGCTGTCTACCCTCAACATATCCCGATTGGTTTGAGGATATAAGGAGGGGAGGGACAAACTTGATTATGTTGGCTAGTACCTTAGAGATGAGTTTTTAGATTACATTGCAAAGGGAAATTGGATGGAACCGGTCTAGAGAATCGACACCTTCTTCTTTAGGAATGAGAGTGAGGAAGGTTGCATTAAGAGATTTTAGAATAGTTTTGTTGATTCTGGAGTCTTCCACCAGAGCATGAACTTCATTTTTTAAGAAACGCCAACAGGCTTTAAAAAAATAAATAGTGAATCCATCAAGTCTAGGGGCTTTCCCATTGGGATAAACATTATAACCTCCTCCACTTCTTGAATTGTTACTTCCCTTATAAGCATTTTGTTATGGTTTTGGTTGAGGATGGATGGGATGTTGTAAGTGATTTCCCTGATTTCTTGGGTTCTGTCGACCTTGGGCTCCTATAGAATATTGTTGAATTATTCATTTAGTTCATTTGATATGTCCTCATGGGTATGGAACATTCTTCCTTCTTTAGATTTGAGGCCAAGGATTCTATTGCATCTCTTGTGTTGAATCATGGAGCGATGAAATAAGGAAGAATTGTGTTCACCACACTTAAGTCATCTGGTTTGAGAGTTTTGTTTCCAAAGTTTCTCCTCCTGTAAGGCTCTTTCTTCCCACCTATTGTGGAGGCTTATTTCTTCCTGCTTCGTTTGGTCAATGATGCCATTTCTGATGATTCTTTGTTGGAGATTTTCTATTCTATATTCCAGTTCTTTTTTGTCTTTAAATATGTTTCCAAAGACCTCTTTATTCTAGAATTTGATTTTGTTTTTCATGAACTTTAATTTTTGCTATGATTGATACATTCTGATACCTCATTGGGGTGGTATGCCTTTCCACTATTCCTTCATATTTTCAATGAAGCTTGGGTGCTCAAGCCAGAATGTCTCAAATGGAAGGGCCAATTTTTGGGGCCAGAGGATATGTGCACTTTCAGTGCTATAGGCCAGTGATCCAAACCCATTTGGGGGAGGATGCAAGCTTCAGTCTCCCATAAGGTCACGTAAATTTCTTCTAAGAGTAGAAAACGATATAGCCTAGAGGCGATCTGTCTTACTCCAACCCTTCTCTTGTTCCAGGCGAAGGTACCATTTACTATTGAGATGCCAACAAGACTAAACTTGTCAATGGTTGGTTGGAAGACTTCTAAGTCTTTGTCCAACTTGTGAATGCCCCCTTTCCATTCATCTATATTTAGGATGATATTAAAATCCCCTGCAATGATTTTGTACGGTAGAGGTATGGTCTCAATGATGTTCGTGACCATTCGTAGCATTTGGATTCTCTCAGAAACCTTGTGGGGAGTGTATATGTTTGTAACACATATGTTATAATTGGAACCAAATATATTTAGGACTATATTGATGGATTTTATCATCGCAGCATATGAGGATAGCTCATAATGTGAGCTTTTCCATAATATCAATTGCCCTCCTGGAGTGCCAATTGTTGAATTGGTGATGTGGCTATAATTTTTGAAGAAATTATTTTGAAGAGTATTAAGTTTCTCCATGGAAATATTAATCTCTTGAATGAGAAAAATGTTTGGTTTGTCTCTGATGAGTCTTTGTTTTAAGATTCTTCTTTTTCCTAGACAATTTAGGCCTCTTATATTCCATGAGATACAAATCATTGGTAAATATGAGGGGTTAGAGTGAGTGTACTGCTAGTGTAACCCCATATTGTTATTAGTGCAACCCCTTTATTATATTTTTGTGACCATGCTATTGTTATTATTGTGCCCCATAGAATCCCACTATTGTTATTGTTGTGCCCTTACATTATTATTGTTATGTCGTCTCTAATTATCTTACGACTCCTTAGACTCCTATATATAGAAAGGAGGCCTTGTCATTTGTATCATCCAAGAATTTTTTTTATTTATAATGTAAAGGAGGTTTCCCCCTTGAAGAGGCTAATTTTGAAGTCGTTGATCTATCTTTTCTATCATTTTCTAAGCTAGTTTCATAATATTTGGTATTAGAGCTTTGGATTCTAAGGTTTCGCTGCTCCAAACAGGGCATTGTGGCATTTTCGCTATAACTTTTTCACAACGAAGTTTCCAAAGCTAAAAATAAAACTCATTGGATCTGAAACCATTATGAACCTCAGGTCCAAATTTTAGATCTTGTCACGCTTTATTTTCAGAGATATGATCTAAGGACGTTAGGGTTTTTGCAAGCTCCGGAATTCCATCTCAAACAGGTCATTGTGGTATTTTCGCTATAATGTTTTTCTACGAAGGTTCATACTATAAAATTAAAACCCATTTAACCAAGATATTGATGAAGCTTGCACCCAAATTTTAGATCTTGTTTTGCTATAGTTTCGGAGATATGGTCCAAGACATTTAGGGTTTTGGAAGACTCCCGATTTACATTCCAAACGAGTGACCTTTGGAAAATCGTCATAACTTTTTCTCTAAGCATCAAATTGAAATTTCATAAGAAGTTAAAGGATGAGGATGGACTATACCTTTTTTTGTATTGTTTTCTGGTCCAAAGGTTGAAACAGTGACATGTGGAAGGTCGTAAAAGTTCTCTCTACTAAACTAGTCTATAATCAAGTCATCATAGTAGATTTGACATAACTCTTTATTGAAGAATACGATATTGATTAGACTAGTGGGGTTAGAGAGAGGACTCAAAGGGCTACCGTAGGCAAAAATTTTAGAAATTGAATATCTAAAATTACAGAGTTACACACCTTTAAATATCAAGCTCCTAAAAGCAAGAAAATAATGACTCGAATCAAGAAAATAGAAACACCTAGTAAGCAAAATTGGATAGATGATTTTAAGAATGCGATCGAAGCTAAGATAAATACTTTTATATGTGCCATGGAAGCTAATATCAATGGTATGGAAGAATATTTGAAGAAATGCATGGAATATTTAAAGAAAGACATGGAAGGTTTGAAGGAAGGTGCGACAAAGCTGCTACAAGAAAGCCCTCCTAATGACGAAAAGGTAGTAGGGGAAACTCATGATGAAAAAAAATAAATGTTAATCATGATGTCATAGAATCTAAAATTGGGCCTACAAGACTTTGGATTGACGGTGAATGGGTGCACTGTTAAGGCACTCCTTGCGATAGGTCATTGGTTCAAATCCCCCGTGGGTGCTTACCTACCAAAAAAAAAATAGAATCTAAAATTGGATTGAAGACCCACCATATTCCAAAGATCAATATGAGGACTTTTGATGGAAATGATCCCATAACATGGATACTACAGATGGAGAAATAGTTTGATCTACATGATGTGAAACTATTACAAAAGGTACGTATTGCATCTTTATATTTAGAATTGAATCAATTTTTATGGTATAAAGGTGTTACCGGGAATAGTGTCAACTCGAATGCTGCTATTCCCACTAAGACTGGTAGCTATCTTAGAAACAAACAAGTAAAGTCTACTTTCGTTTTCCTTTATGAAAATAGACAAGAGGGGAACCAAGGGGACCAACCTTA
>APFE031306393.1:5303-15636 GCA_000404065.3 Pinus taeda
CTCCACATCTAGATTAACGGTTTTACCTTCGACCCCTATAGGTAAATCCTATAGAATGCCAAAAGGATGAAACCCACGACCATCAAAGGCCTTTAGAATTGTCGGGGATTGATTTAGTGAAGGAGAACCAAGCGATCTCCAACACTGTATCGACATTATACACGTGGAAGCTCCCTCATCAATCACAGTCCTATGAACAGGTCTATTTTTTAATATCACTGGAATCTGGACAGCCATTTGATGAGGTAAGCGTGGTGCACTATTTTCTAGATCGAAGATTATAAGGTTCGGGTCCTGAACGTCAACAGCTCCGATAGCCGACAAAAGTAATTTACACTGTGCTGGACATTATTGCAACACTTCCAAAGCCGACATTGCTGAGGGTGAAACAACTAAATCCTCAACAATGTTATAGTTCTAAGCCACTCTCGCATGTGGATTGAAAGCAGACTTTCGAAGTATACCCTTGGCGGGCGGTTTGATTACTAAGTCTAGATTAGGTTTTTCGATCTGTAGTGGACCAGAACCGAGAGCTGAGGTTGATGGATTAGAATGAGAAGATTCTGCTTCTTTACCATCAACAGGACTTTTACTGCCATAATCTTGTGATCGAGTCGCAATCCTGACATGGGACATCATCAGTATGGGTTCTTCATTGGCACTGGAGGAAGAACCTATCATCTTACTGTCTTGATTTGGAAAAGGATCCTTCAAAACAGCAGGAGTTTGGGAACCTTTGACAATTTTCGCAACCTCTGCATCATGAGGGCAGTCTCTCGTAAAATGTTCTTCATCACAAATGAGACACAGATAATGAGGTTTACGTTTTTCATCAGTTGATTCCGCTTTTTCTGGTTTCTCTATCGAATTCTTATCTGTTTTATTCTTCTTCTTCCCTTTCTTCTTACCACCGGTTTTTGATTTAGCTGTAGATGACTCTACAACATGAATATCGGCGGAAAGTTCCGCGGAAGAATCTCCTGTCGAGGAATCTGGCAAGGTTATGATAGGAGAAGAATTCTTGGAAGACTTCTTCTTACTTATGGTATTAACCGTACCAATCATACCATCAGCGGCATGAGACCCTGAAGGAGCTGCAGCGATTTTATTTTGTTTGGGTAGATCGGGGATTTTCTCATGTAACGTACCCGACTGAGTATAAACTAAGTCAAGGTATTGTGCTTGAGCAATTACTTGCTCCTCAGTAACGATTCCGGCCTTAGCTACATCCTCAGTGATCTTGGGCAGTAAAGATTTTACAAACCATTCAGCTAAGATTTGGTCCGGGATAAAAACCTTCATTAAACGCCGTCAACGTCTCCATTCATGAATGTGATCTGAAATGTAAGTGGACGTTGACTGCTTTAACGAAGTTAATAATTCTGTGCCATTGTCATATCTAACTGGCGACTGAAAATGAGTTAAAAACGAAGTAGCTAACTGACTAAAATTATAAAAAGTGGCTCACGGTAACTCAATGTACCACTTGGTCGCGAGACCAATTAGAGTGCGCTGGAAAAGTCGTAAACAAATTGAATCATCTGAAATGGAATTAGACGCACACCAGAGGTGATAAGTCATCACATGGTTCAACGGGTCATCTCCTGATTTACTTTCAAACTTAGGAATATCACTAGGAAACTTATTCGGCATTGGCGGCCAAAACGGAAGATAGTTAATTGGATCGTTCGTAAGGCGCGTCAAATCAGGCAAGTCCAAAGTTGCGATAAATGGTAACTGACGATTAGGGTCCCTAAAACTCTGGGTCGCGAGAACAGCCCCAGGAGGAGGATATCCAGGATAACTAGGGATTGGAATTACATTTGGGATATTATATCCTCCTGGAAAACTAGGATTAACCGGACCATACTGGGGTTGCTGAGGTTGTTGATATGTATACCCAGGGTACGGTTGATACTGATAGACTGGCTGCTGCACAGCAAGACCGAATTGGTACTGTCCTTGGTACGGTTGTTGAATAAACTGAGGTTGACTGGTGACAACCGTACTTAAACCTGGTTGTCCTACAGGCATGTGAACTGAAGTGTGGACCTTGGGTCCAGACTGAGATAAAGATGTCTGACGAGTAGATACAGGGATAGTAGAAACCGGAGCTGTCGATACTCCAGAAGAAGGTGGGGTAGATGAAACAGATGTTGCAGTAGTTGTAAGGACTCTGGACACCACATATCTCCATAATGGTATGATATTGTCCACTTTGGGCCTAAGCCCTCATGGATTTGCTTTTGGACTTACCCCAAAAGGCCTCATACCAATGGAGATATTTGTCCATCCTTATATACCCATGATCATCCCCACTTCTAGTCCATGTGGGACTTTGGTCGTATACCCAGGAATCCTCCCCTCGAACAAAGGACCATCGAGCCTCGCCTATCCATCCGTCCACTCTCTACCAACCAGGATTCTCCGCTCCAATGCATTGGAAGCACACGCCTTATATGGAACACCACCTGCCTCGAGAGCTTGCTCTATCCCAGGTCAACTCCTCTTCACCGTGTTGGGAGCATGACACGTCCATGAAGAATCTGGAGCACACCGCCTGTCTAACTGAGCTCATCCACCACCTTCTACCGGGGCCCCCACCACCTTCGTTCAGAATTCCAAGGATTCATCCACTTTCCTAACTTCAGAATTTGGCTCTGATACCACTTGTAAGGACTCTGGACACCACATATCTCCACAGTGGTATGATATTGTCCACTTTGGGCCTAAGCCCTCATGGATTTGCTTTTGGACTTACCCCAAAAGGCCTCATACCAATGGAGATATTTGTCCATCCTTATATACCCATGATCCTCCCCACTTCTAGTCCATGTGGGACTTTGGTCGTATACCCAACAGTAGTTGCAGCAGACGTTTAAGGCAGAGTACGAGGTGTACTAGGCCCAGACTGAGAAACTACAGAAGGTGCAGAAGTTTGAACAGTAGACTGGACTGGTTGCTGGGGTGAACCAGAAACCAAGGGTTGTCCAGTTTGAGATGACAACTGCAAATTCGGTTGCAAGACCTGTTGGGATTGAGATGGATCCCACACTACATTCATTCCAAGGTACGGACCCATAACAGGTTGAGAATATTGAGGACCATAACCGGGTTGAGGGTAGGGTGTTGGCATTATGATACAGGTGTTGTCCTTGATGGCAACTCACTCAGAGGTTTGATACAGGTGATGGCAACTTAATCAGATGACAGATCAGAATGCAGCAGGTCAAGAGAGAGGTATACGCAGGATGACCGTGATGAAAGTGCGTATATACGTGGGTTAGCGGAGCAAAAGGTGCGTATACGTATACACGCAGGTTCACAGAAGGAAAAGCGCGTACATAGTTTTGGTCCGTGGTATTTGGTCCATGGTATTTTGGTATTAATCCATGATATTTGGTTCGAAATTGACGACCCCGGGTATTAGGTCCATGGTATTGTTTCTACATGGTTTTGGACCATGGTATTGAGAGAAGCCTAACCTATATAAGGAGAAGATCATTAGGCAAAAAGGTGAGTCTGCAAGGAATGGATGTCTGACGAAGTGGGAAGATCGAGTATTGCTGGTTATCGGTTTGTGTTGCTTGGCTCGGATTGGATATGACAGCGAAGGTATAAGTAATTATCTATAGATCTGTACGCAGGTTGTCTCTGTTGAAAGCGCGTATACACGCGATTTTGACATAGTCAAGTAGCGTATGCATTATGAGATTTGGTGTTTCAGGTTGTTGTTGATTCTAGTGGTTGTTGCAGAGTTCTACACTCTGGTTTGTGTTGTGTTTTGATGACAGGGTTTCAGTGATTCACTATTGGGTGATTTAGAGATTTATGATACAAGTATAAGTTGATGATTGTATTGCAGCAATGATTGTTTTGTACTTATGGATCCAGTCTGAAAATTGATGAAATGTGGTCCTTGAAGAAAAGAAGGTTGTAGCCTTCTGTAGGTCAGCACCTATGTACTAGTATATCCACTAGTACAAGAGCTAAGGGGGTTGTAGCTCCCTTCCAGAAGTAGCTGGAAAACGAGAGAGAGTTGTAGCCCTCTGCAGGTTGAAGCCTGCGTGCTGGTAAAGGACTGCACCAGTACATTGTAAAAGAAGTTTCTTATTAAAGGAAGAAAGAGACGAATCGCAGCAGGTGGTTTTCACCCACATTGGGTTTCCACCTTATATCATGTTGTTCACGAGTGCTTCTTATGTGTGATGATTTGTACTGTTTTACTACACATGTTTACTGTTAATGTGGTTAATAATGTTCTGATGCATTTACTGAAGATAAGCTAACTGAATCATAAGATTACTGCATGTACGCTGGTTGCATTTAACACAGTCGCGTATATACGTGGATATACTGAACTTAAGCCGCGTATATAAATCTGAGTATGAAAAAGAAAATTAACTGATTTGATAATATTGATTCACCCCCCCCCTCTCATTATTATTTCCAACAATTGGTATCAGCGCAGGTTCTTTTGAAGAAGCCTGATCACTTGAAGGAAAAGATCCATCAGAATGGCTAATCTAGAAAGAGAGGCACACATCAGGCCACCAATCTTTGACGGGAGCAACTTTACCCACTGGAAGATAAGAACCACAGCATATCTACAATCACTTGGAGCATAAGTTTGGGGAATCGTAGAAGGTGGATACAAATTCCCATCAACAATTCCTACAGATGCAGCCGAGAGAAAGCAATATGAGCTCAATGCCAAAGTTGTTACTGTCTTATTGGGAAGTTTGACACAATCAGAATTTATGAAGGTCATGCATTTCAAATCAGCTAAGGAAATGTGGGACAAAATCATTCTAAGCTACGAAGGAGATGACAGGTAAAAAGAGCAAAGCTTCAAACTCTTAGAATCTGGTATGAAAATCTTAAGATGCATAGTAATGAAAGCATAGCTAATTACTTCTTGCGTATGGATGAGATTGTAAATTGTATGAGGGATTTGGGTGAAGAATTTAAGGAATTTGTCTTAGTTGAAAAGAATTTGAGATCCCTGTCTGCTAAATTTGATTCCAAAGTGTCTGCCATAGAAGAAAAGGACAATCTGCAGAAAATCACCATGTCACAACTTCACGGAATCTTAACTGCTTTTGAGATGCGAAAAGAGGGACCATCAGAAGCCACATTCGAAGCATCAGGATACATGTTAGAGGAAGAAGATGAGGTAAATTTTTTCAAGAACCTTGAATGGGGAACTGGACAATTCAAAGGTAAGCTACCTTTCAAATGCTTTTCATGTGGTAGAGTTGGTCACTATGTTGCTAGATGCCCTCATAACAAAGGAAAGATGTCTAAAGAAGGTAATAGAAGCTATTATACCCATGCTAAAAGTAATGACTCATTCAATGGTAGTGAAGACATTAGAAGTCTCATGGCATATGAAAAGAAGAATGCAAAAAATTAAGAAGTTACCAAATTAAACGAAAAATTGGAGATAGTAACCAGGGTAAGGGAGAAATTGCAGGATATATTAAAAGATCAGAGCATAACAATTCAGAGACTTGAATCAAAGATCCTCTCTCTAAAAGAAGATCTTGAAAAATCAAAGGAGCATAACAGAGAAGCTCTTGAAGAACATGAAGTGATCAAATTAAAGTAACAAGTGGAAGAAGGAAGAAAAGCTGAAGAAGATCTAAGGAAACAGTATCTGGAAAAGGAAGAACAACATCAGGTTGAGGTAAATATCTTAAAAGGTAAATTAGAAGAAAAGGATAAATTTTTGGGATTTCAAAATAGTACTAAGATTTTGGATGATATTCTTGGTAGTCAAAGATCTCCTAGTATCAAAACTGGTCTAGGCTTTTATGAATATGTTGAAGGTGAATCTAGCTTACAGGGTGAGGCAAGAAACTTTAATGAGAAATCTGAAATGCACAATGAAGAGATGAGAAGAAACCCCCATCAATAGCCAAGGAGAGAAATTCTTCAAAGGAAATCTTTTACTCCTCCATTGAATAATGTTGAATGATATGTATGTCATAATCTTGGACATGTTGCAGCCAGATGTAGAAGTAGAATGGTTCAAGACCATCACAAAAGATCTCACATCCCGGTATTCAGAGGATATTGCTTTGCCTGCAATGCATATGGACACAAAGAAATTGATGCAATAGAAGGAACATGAAATATGTAAGATGTTATACATGCAACAAACTTGGACATAAAGCAAGGGAATGCAGGAGCAAATTCCAAAATTCAAAACAAGAGGACCATACATTATTACAGATAGAATTGGAGACAGAAAGATGTGACATTACTCAGTTAGCTGACATAACAGACACAGGGGAAACTGAAAGTGAAGAAATTCAGTATTCCATATTGCATACGATGATATAATGAAGATAAGTCGCGTATATACGTGAGTTATAGGCTACAGAGTCACGTATATGGAGAACAGAAGAAAGGGTAGCAGAACAGACCCAGGAAATGGTTCGATCATGATATGAAATGGCTGGCACAGGCTTAGGGGGAGCATATACTTCAAATAATGCATTGTTGGCATTATGGTTAGAAGTTGTTGATAAAGTTTATGAAGCTAAATGATACATCTTGCTGTTTGATCAAAGGAATGGTATTGCAGGTCATATACGATGAATGATAGTTATGGTTTTGAATGAATTGCTGGTCTTAAAACTTGCATTTGCTCAAGGGGAGCATGGATGGATTGATACAACTTGGCATATACAAAGGGGAGCTCAATCAGAAACTTCAGCATATACTAAGGGGGAGTATGGACAGCAGAAGGTATACCAAGGAAGAGAATATCTTGGTCCGCCCTTTGCCCTTGATGTCAAAGGAGGAGAGTGACTTGGTGAGGTGGTTGCCATCAAGTCCAAAGGGGGAGATTGTTGGCATTATGATACAGGTGTTGTCCTTGATGGCAACTCACTCAGATGTTTGATACAAGTGATGGCAACTTAATCAGATGATAGATCAAAATGCAGCAGGTCAAGAGAGAGGTATACGCAGGATGACCGTGATGAAAGAGCGTATATACACGGGTTAGCAGAGAAAAAGGTGCATATACGTATACATGAAGGTTCACAAAAGGAAAAGTGCATACATGGTTTTGGTCCGTGGTATTTGGTCCATGGTATTTTGGTATTGATCCATGGTATTTGGTTCGAAATGACGACCCCAAGTATTGGGTCCATGGTATTGTTTCTACATGGTTTTGGACCATGGTATTGAGAGAAGCCTAACCTATATAAGGTGAAGATCATTAGGAAAAAAGGGGGCAAGGAATGGATGTCCGACGAAGTGGGAAGATCTAGTATTGCTGGTTATCGGTTTGTGCTACTTGGCTCAGGTTGGATATGACAACGAAGGTATAAGTAATTATCTTTAGATTTGTACGTGGGTTGTCTCTGGTGAAAGCGCGTATACACGCAGTTTTGATATAGGCAAGTAGCGTATGCATTATGAGATTTGGTGTTTCAGGTTGCTATTGATTCTAGTGGTTGTTGTAGTGTTCTGGGTTCTAGTTTGAACTCTGTGTTTTAATGACAGGGTTTCAGTGATTCAGTATTGGGTGATTTAGTGATATATGATACAAGTATAAGTTGATGATTGTATTGTAGCAGTGATTGTTTTGTATTTATGGATCCAGTCTGAAAATTGATGAAACGTGGTCCCTGAAGAAAAGAAGGTTGTAGCCTTCTATAGGTCAACACCTACATACTAGTATATCCACTAGTACAAGAGCTAAGGGGGTTGTATCTCCCTTCCAGAAGTAGCTGGAAAACAAGAGAGGGTTGTAGCCCTCTGCAGGTTGAAGCCTGCGTGCTGGTAAAGGACAGCACCAGTACATTGTAAAAGAAGTTTCTTATTAAAGGAAGAAAGAGACGAATTGCAGCAGGTGGTTTTCACCCACATTGGGTTTCCACCTTATATCATGGTGTTCATGTGTGCTTCTTATGTGTGATGATCTGTATTGTTTTACTACACCTGTTTATTGTTAATGTGGTTAATAATGTTCTGATGCATTTACTGAAGATAAGCTAACTGAATCATAAGATTACTGCATGTACGCTGGTTGCATTTAACACAGTCCCGTATATACGCGGATATATTGAACTGAAGCTGCATATATAAATCTGAGTATGAAAAATGAAAAGTAACTGATTTGATAATACTGATTCACCCCCCCCCCCTCTCAGTATTTTTTTTCCAACATTGTTTTCTTTCCAGAGGGGGCCACAAGAGAGCTTAGTCATTTTCCTAGCCCTGAAATGCCCATTGTCTCTCTACACCAAGAGAACTTCTCAGAGCTCACAGATTTGTCAATGCATCTGCAGTATTTTTTAAAGTGTCCACCTTTACCAGCAACACCTTTTTGTCTTCTATCATATCCCTCACAAAATGATATTGAACATCAATGTGCTTTGTCTTTGAATGATATGCGGGGTTCTTTACTAAGAAAATTGCACTTTGGCTATCACAGTCTATCCTTATAGCTTCCTACACTAACCCCATACTTGAACACAATCTCTGCAACCAAACTGCTTCCTTGCTTGCATAAGTGGATTTCATGTATTCTGCCTCTGTAGTTGATAGTGCCACTACAGATTTTTTCTTACTCATCTAACTGACTACACCTCCAAATAGCTTAAACACATATCCACTTGTAGATCTTCTCTAATCTAGATCTCTAGCCCAGTCTGCATCAACAAAGCCATGAGTATCCAATACTCTGTCCAATCATGGTCTTCCTTGGTAGCAAATACCATAGTCATTAGTGCCACGCAAATACCTGAAAACCCGCTTCATTTTTGTCCAATGCTCCTTTCCTAATTTTGACATAAATCTGCTCAATACTCCCACTGCATGTGCAATGTCTAGTCTAGTATAGACCATTGCATACATCAGGATATCGAATGCACTTGCATATGGAACACGAGACATGTCCTCTTCCTCTTCTTGTGTCTTGGGGCATTGTTCAGCGGATAACCTCACACCTACAGGAATAGGAACCTTCACCGGTTTACTATCTTGCATATTAAACCTTTGCAGTATTGTCTCGACATACTTCCTCTGGTTTAACCAGAGATTCCTCTTTGTCTGATCTCTTTTAATTTCCATGCCCAAAATATAGTTTGCAGCACCAAGATCTTTCATGTCGAATTTTGAGGACAATCGAGTCTTCAAATCTTGGATAATTTCTTTGTCATTTCCAACCAACAACATATCATCCACATACAAGACCAGATAAATAACACGGTCACCAATTAATTTAAAATACACACAGTGATCTGCTTTTCTCCTGGTGAAGCCAAGTCCTCGTATAAATGTATCAAATTTCTAATACCACATCCTTGGTGACTGTTTTAACCCATAAAGAGACTTCTTTAACTTGCATACCAGTTCCTTCTTACCCTTCGCTGTAAAGCCTTCAGGTTGCTTCATGTAGATTTCCTCTTCCAGATCCCCATGAAGAAATGTTGTCTTCACATCCATCTGTTCTACCTCAAAATCAAAAGCATCAGCAACAGATAAAAGTAATCTAATAGAAGTTACCTTGGCAACAGGAGAAAAAATATCACCAAAATCAATTCTCGGCACCTGGGAATAACCTTTTGCTACCAACCGAGCTTTGTATTTCTCCACTTCCCTTCTGCATTTGTCTTCTTCTTGAACACCCATTTGCTGCCAATGGGTTTCCTTCCAGCTGACAACTCCACCGGATCCCAAGCCTCATTTTTGTGCAAAGATGCCATTTCATCAACCATGCTTTTCCAGATGTTTCATCTCTAAATCCACTGCTTCCTTCACAGTTTTGGATCGTCTCTAAAGACAATCAAGTTTGACTAGAAAGCAGTACTATACCTTTCTGGTCCTTCTTTTCTGAGTTGATCTTCTCACAGCGGAGTCTGTGGCTCTTCATTCTTTGATTCCTCCTCTGAACAGAGTCTTGATTCTTCCTCCTTTAGTTTCAAACTTATCTTCACAGGTTCCTTTGGTTGAACTTCAGTTTAATAACTCTTTCCTCTCTGAACACCACATCTCGCTACACAACCTTCCTTGTTACTGGGTTCCAAATCTTATAACCCTTTAAACCATCCTTATACCCAATAAAGATGCACTTTTCAGATTTACTATCCAACTTGGTTCGTTTCTCCTTTTGGAACATGTACATATGCATCACATCCAAATACCCTCAGATGTGAAAGAGAGGGTTTCTTACCAGTCCATACTTCTTGTGGAGTCTTATCCTCCAACGCTGATGAAGGTGACCTGTTGACCGAGTAACATGCAGTATCCACCACCTCTGCCTAGAATTCCTGTCCTAACCCGACACCACTGAGCATGCTTCTTGCCCTTT
>APFE031306400.1:964-39143 GCA_000404065.3 Pinus taeda
ATTGTCTTGTTTGTCACTAGAAAGTCTTAGGCTTCTAGGGAGGTTGGTTTTTTCCGCAAGATTAACTCTTTCCGCATGACATCTCTCTTCCCCCGTCTCTCTCTCTCTCTCTTCCCTTCAATCCTCTCACTATCTCCTTCTCACTCTTCTTTCTCTTCTCCCTCCATATTTGTGCCTCCCTCTCCCTCTTTTACCTTCTCTACCTCTCTCTCTTTTTATTCCTCCTCTCCCCTCTCCTTCAGTTTATCTCCATCTCTCCCTTGTGACTCCCCCCATCTCTCCACCTCTATAACTTTAAGTGTTTGTTCTTACCTCCAACATATATAGAGTTAATAGATATCATGATATATTAATATATATTATAATATAACAAATTTAATATTGGATTAAAACAAAGTTATTATATTTAATAATATCAATATTATGATATATTAATATGAATATTAGATTTAATAATAATAATAATAATCTTTTAATAGTAATATTATGGGTAATAAGTATTTTTTGCATGGTATTAATAATAATTTGGCCCATGGTATTTTGCCTTCACCTAAATAAAACCTATTTTCTGAGTGTTAGTAAGTGTAAAGAGGTTTATGGATCAAATATAAAAAGAGGTTTTAATTATTTACCATACCTCTTGTTTATTTATATTTTTATTTATTTATCATATTTCTTTTATTTACAATGGTATTTGGCCCATAGGCTTGGTATATAATTAGATGTTGATTTCTAATCTTATTTGATATGTTTTTATTTATTTACAATACATCTTTATACCTCTTTTTTATTTATTTATTTATCATACCTCTTTTATAAATATGGTAATTGGTCCATGGTATTAATAATTATATATCCAAGGGGATCCACCAAAATACAAACTATTTTTTGAGTTCTCATAAATATAAAGAGGTTAATGGCGTAAAGATAAAACGAGTTTTATTTATTTACCATACCTCTAGCTTATTTAATTTATTATTATTTATTATTTATTATTTATTATTTTTTTATTTACCATACCTTTGGAGTAAATATAAAAAAAGTCTTATTTATTTACCATACTTCTGGTTTATTTATATTTTTATTTATTTAGCATAGCTCTTTTTTTTTTACTATTGGTAAACCTCTTTATATTTTAAATTTATGTTTTGTTTATACATAATAATAATTAGACTGATTTTTAAATAGGGCCGACATTAGATTAACAATGTTAAATGTTAAATATTAACGTTTACATTTACCTTTATGTTTACATTTACATTTAAGTTTACGGGAGATCTACCTCATGGCCCAATAATTATTTTATTTTTAATCTGAAATTACAAATAACTTTGAAAAATACATATAAATAACCAAAAACAATTTTATATTAATTAAAATAAATTAAAAATTCAATTAATTGAAAGTTACAACAATATTATTTGAATGAAAAGTTGCTTTCTATTTTCAAAGAGGGTAAAGAGATTTTACAATTATTTAATTTAAACATTGAATTACAAATAACCTAATAACTTAATAATTTAAACTGCTGTAAATTTGGGGTTTTGGGTGATTTCTCCCTAAACTGTAGGGCTTATAGATCATCTTACGTTGATAATTGGCAATGTAAAGGCATTGTTTTATATCTGGTATTGTTTCTAATTTGGGTTTCTGGGTGATTTCTCCCTAAACCGTAGGGCTTATAGATCATCTTACGTTGATAATTGGCAATGTAAAGGCATTGTTTTAGATCTCGTATTGTTTCTACCAGGGTAACACATATCTAAACCTTTGGGAGGATAAAACTGATCCAGGTTGTGCGGATGGATTTTCAGTGGATCCATGTGTTGTGCCCCTGAAAAACCAACATTTGAACCATCATCAGATTCTATTGACATTGAACTAGCGACAACTAGTTGGGAACTAGAAAAAGAGAGATGCAGTGAGCTGCTGAAACCTAGAAAAAATCTAGAAAGTTTTTCGATTTGAATTTCTTAGTAATGGAGACATGGTGGGTCCTTCAGATCTTGGTTAGATGTCTGCAGTTCAAACTGCTACGAATGGATCAATGGATGTCGAGGTTTCATCGAAATTAGGTCTTTGACAAAGTTGAGGAAACCTTTCGATCCGATGCTCGATTACTCTCACATTGTTGTTGAGCTAAATCAAATATTCAGCTTGCAAAATGATTGATCCAATCATTACCCACTATGGAAAAGGTCTACTATCTTACTTCTTGGATGATCCAGATACTGTGCTAAATCTAGTGAGTAACTCTTAACAAAGTGTGAAAAAGCATTTCGTAATTAATTTTAGATTTTCTAGAGTATTTCCATATTAATTTTTTTATTATTAGATTACGTTTTTCATCTATACCTGGAAGATGAAAGTGGATGGTTGCAAACTTCGATTTCACAGTTTTTAATTATTTAAATCATATTTATTTGATTTTTTGGAGCTTTTTACATTATTTATTTCTCTTAGGAGATCAGATCTTTCATATATGTCTTCAAAACTTTGACCCAAAAAACCATTATTCCCTTTATCTTAAATGTGTTATTTTTTGGTTGAATTCCAATTACAGATATCCTGAAACATGGTTGTGAATGCAAATTTAGCAGCCATGGTCAAACACGCAAGAAAGCATGGCATAAAGGTTCATCAGGCTTCTTATTCAGTGGTAAACCCCATAACAATTCAAGAATTAAAAAAAAAAATATTTGAACATTTTAAATGTAATCCCTATACTATTTATGAGGTTGCTTCTTCGGTGGTAAACCCCATAAAAATTCAAGAATTTTAAAAAATAATATTTGAATATTTTAAATGTAATCCCTACATTGATCGCAAAGGAAATCCACTAAATTTGTTGACACAATGGTTAGTTCACCAAACAATGCAAGTTGTAATGATACTATGTGTTTCTTATTCGAAATTTTGATGAATATAAGTGGAATTCAAAAAGTTAAAAATTTACTTATGTAATTTTTACTTTGCATATAACCTTTGCATATAATCTCTCTTGAAGGAGTGGATTCGTTATTTAAGCTAAAGAATTATAGATTCACCATAATTATAAAAAAAAAATTACATAAAATGAATCATTGCAAATTTATAGTCATATTGCAGATAACTGGGTTATCAAGATCATCTAAAAAATATATATGTTACAACAATTGAAGCACCTGGAAAAGATCTACGAGCCATATGCGTTCTACAGAGGAAGATGAATTATGTGAAATGGAGATGAAATAAAAATTTGTTGGTGCTATATTATTTTAAAAATTTTGATTGGTAATCAAGAAACATACATTAATAAATTTTTAAATATTCGATACAATTTTGAAAAATTGTTTCGGAGCTCTTTGAAGATGAACTAGACAATTTCAGATTTGATTTTAAGATTATCGAGTGGAAAAATTACATCGGAAATATTCATATTTCTTGACTTGGTGAATATATCTTAAATGGGTGAATATTTATCATTGGATCACAATGGTTGCAATGGCCATGAAAACATCAATTTTCACTTCACTGGGTTCACTATTTTTAGGAGAGTGATGGGGGTTGTTGGAGCAGAAAGTTGTCCAGATATAAATGGAGGTCATGCCAATGTGAAGGTTGAACTCATTTCCACCAGAAATGATCTCATTAATGTCGTGTTTATGTCATAGGGAGGAAGTTACATGTTTACAAATATTACTACAAGGAAATATAGGTTGGTTGCTTCCCATCATGAATACATAAACTTCATCAATCCTTGAGCAGAATACAAATATCATGTCATATCAAATCCCACTACATTTTTTTTCAAAAAGGAAAGGCCATGATATTTTTCTCTCTTTGCCTTCATTTGATACGTAGAATAAGTTTGGATATTTGTTAAGGATGAGTGTCCAAAGGACACATTAGCCCTCCATGAAATCAAATGTGAAGAAGTGGAAAGAGCGGGCTCTGTGAGCCAATTGTTAAATAGAGGAAGAAGATACAAGGTCATACCTAATGTCAATCCTAGCTAGGATGGTGCTTCACATGAGGTACAATGATTAAGGTTTATAGAGTATATTTTCTATAATATTCTCTTTCAAATACGTGATTCTCATGTTCTTTTAACAACTGTCCAAAGAGGCTCTCCAAAGATGGAATTGGGCTTTGGAAATCTGGTAGTAGATGACATCTTTTCGATCCCAAGTTATGATATGGATGGCTTAGTTGTTTCTCAAGGTAACCCTATTTTAGGTGTTCATGTATGCCTTTATTCAGATGATTTGCATGAGGTTAAGTGCCCTCAAAGAAGCTCCTTGGCCAAATCAAGTGCTTTGTCATGTAATGTCTATTGTATATGGAAAATTTGCTTTTAATTTTATTCCATGTGGAAAATAAAGGTTGTTTCCATTATACAAGGTTGAGAATACAACATTTGATGTTTCACTTCCATCTATAGAGGTTCTTGTTGAGCACAATCATGTTAATATATCTCAATGATTTCAGGTCACAAGTTTATCATTTAGAGGACTTGTGGTGACTTCTGAAGGAGTTTATTTTGGTGTTAAGATATTAGTTGATGGATGAGAAAGAGCTATAACATATGTCTAGGGATATTACAAACTTGATCATGCAACATCAACACACTACACAATCAAGGCTGAGAAGGATCACTTCGAGTTTAGAAGTTTGGATAATTTCATGGTTGTGCCAAACATGGCTTCAATCCCAAAGATAGAAGAAACACATTATAATATTTGTGGTTCCCTAAAATTAGTGACAAATGGCTATTATGGAAAGCATCAAGTTGGCTTGACACATGGGCCAGACAATGTTAAGCCTCGACTAAAGAGGATTGACGATATGGGAAAATTTTTCTTCCAATATCCCCAATGATAGTAGAACATGATTCTGTTCTTCAATTTCCACCATCACTTATTGATGTGACAGTAACTAGACAAATGTTTGGCATTGAATTTATAAAGGCCCTTATTGATATCGGTAGATCGGTGATATTCAAGGAAGTATGTGACCCTTCAGTTTCTATGTCACTTACTTCTCTGGCTGTTGAACTCTGGGTTCAGAGAAGCTTAACTCTTTAAGTTTAACAAATGAGAGCAGTGACTTCATATTTGAGAAAGTCATACCTAGTGCATTGAGTCTTGAGGTAAAACATGGACCTTCATCTGCTTTGTTAGATTGGGATGATGACTGGTGTTGGGAGAGAAATGTTATTGATGTCAATGTTTGTGTTTTTGAACATTTAGAGATAGTGTTTATCGAAAAAGGCTATTGGTTGTGTATTATGTCTACTCATCCTATGGCTTCTTACATCATGCAACTAAAACAAAGAACCCATGAATTTGTTGATTGAGAAAGGATGGTAGAAAATCTACTTAGAAGCTTCTCCTGTGCACATGCTTCATTTCTTAAACTTGTGCATTTTCTTTGGAATTTCTTCATTAGAATTCAATGTATTGAACCATAAACCTATATATTTGACTAGTGAAAAATATCTCTCGAGTGGTGAAATACATGTTGATTCAAGTTCTTATCCCAAAGAAAATGAGTTGTCTCGAAGCATTATTGTAGACATATGGCAATAGGAGGATGCATTTATAGATATGATCAATAGTGTCAAACTTGTTTCAAGTGCTAATGGACCAAGCAACAATGTTGTATATCAGTACACTCACTCGACTAATCATGAAGATGAAATGGTCTTTTTTTTTCTGAGAGATAAAAGGAATGCTAGTGAGAAAAATAGTTTTGAAAAGGTCTTGCTTTATCCAAGTAGTCGACACATCGATGTTAAAACTGATGGGTTCCAACCCACTATTCCTTATTTTGTGGGGTGCCTAGGAAAGTACATTCAGGGTCAGTGTTGCCATTAATCCTAAGTGTTGACATTAAAATAATTGCTCAAAATGACAGTAGCACTGGTCTTTTGAAAAAGGGTGACTTGGTTCTTCAAACTTCGACAAGATCAAATGGTCTGTTTTTGGGTGGTCCTCTGTATGATGATACTGAGTACTATGTTGAAGCTTCCAACGGATATCATTTAAAATTACTTGCATAGGACCCCTTTTGAAGCTTAGTTGTATGCTCATACAATTTGATCGGATGCCCCACTCAACTAGCCAAACCATAAATAATATTTATTCATTAGTATTTGAACTTCTGTGCACTCCCTGCATTTGTGGTCCTCAGTAGAGGAATCACTGAATTTGCATCAAACAACTGCTAGATATGGAAAAAACCTCTACAATCGCATTTCTTCAAACTACAACCATGTAACTCTAGAATTTACTATTACTTTAAATGCCTTACAATGAAACCAGTGTAAATGCAGGTTGTATTGTATGTGTATGTTGGGCATACATGATAAAATATTTGAGAGTGAATGGGATATTGTTTCAAGAGCCTTCATGCTCTATCTTGAGACTCAATATGCAACGTGAAAGTAATTTGACCGTACTGGAAATGGACTCATATCTTGATAATGCATACAATTTCTTTGTGGACATATTGATTGAGATGATGGGGAGCTTTAAATCATTAAAGGAGCTAATCATATGTGTTGTTCCTTTGCTTAAAGAAATATGTGTCTTCTCAATTTGTTGTTTGAGAGGCTTCCTAATCTCCAATGTTTGTTAATGGGTGACAACTTTATCTTGGTAAAAACAAAATTTTTTCTTTTCTTTTACATGTGAAATGAAGACGACGTTTCAATGTTTAATGCATTTTCTACTTAGTTGTCAAGTATAGCATAAAAAAAAAAAATTATACAAAGCATATATTGATGCAGCTTAGGTTCACTATTATGTTTTGGTTAATTATTACGTCCTATTTGCAGATTCAATATATCCAATAGATATGAAAGGAAACCAAGTAACAACTTTGTTTCATATCTATTCCTTAATGTAAATCTATGCTACTTAAATTAAAAAAGTTAACTTGTTATAAGTTGTGAAAAGACCATAAAATTATTCCATGGTTTTTTCCCACCATATTCATAATGAATATTTATGTCTTTTACCTCGTAAATGAGTGTAGAGTTGGCTTATTCTAGTTTTGAAATGCAATGTAGGAACTTCCAAAATATCCCATACCTCAACGTCTGAGATCCCCACTCTCTCATCTCTGTATATATAGGTTTACGTAGACATAAATGAATTTCATGATAGGGAAATCAACGTATCAGGTGGCTTTCTTCAGAGCACCCCTACTCTAGAGATGATAGAACTTCGTCTAATTGATGACTTGAATTATGATAATCCACGATATGTAAAGTATTTGGAGGAAGTGATGTATTTGAATAGAGTTTCAAATAAATCAAGTATATTGGTATGAGAATCTTCTTTTTAAATACAAGCTTCAAAATATTTAAACCGTTGACCACTAAAAAGGATTTCTGGCTTCATTTTCTTTTATTTTTTTCTTTACGGAAGGGTATGACCAATGCAGGTTGTATGTGGATACGAGGATGAATTCTAATGTGGATATGAGGATGTGGACACCAATGGAATGGCCTACTTAGTCTTGGGAAACATCAAGTATGGAAGCAGATGGTAGTCTCATGGAGTGGGTATGCGACATTTTTCCCCATTTTCATTTTGTTTATCATTCATTGTTTGCGCTGGTTCTAATTATTTATCTTTTTGTCATTTATATCATTAACATTCCATGTTTCGCAAGGCAAGGTAACATTTTTGGTTGCTTTAGATGAGCAATAGGATTAGTATGTTCCCTATGAGTTTTGAACACTTTTCCAATATGCCTTGTCGATTTAAGACCGTCATTGCGGGTTATCACCTTAATTGTTATCCGGTTTGACATTTGGTTGACAACGAAATTCCATACTTTTATAAATTATTTGTATGTTAATTTTTATAAGTATTTAAGAAATTTGTCTTCGGTATCCACACTTCAAACAATGGATTTCACACTACTAGGTTTAAGGTTTGGGTTATGTATTTGGTTAAAATTTCCCAAGATTTATATCATATCTCAAGTGTTAGGTTTGAATAATTTATTTTGTCAAAATTTCCCAAGATTTATATCATATCAAAGCCTTTTGAAATTCATGCATTCATGCCATTCTAATGTAACACATCATGACAAGGATGAGCCGTATTAAGCTCACCAACTCTATTACTATGCTTCATGAATCATAATTCAAATGGAATCTGAATTTGGTTCTTTTCCTTGACTAAATATTATTAAGCAAAATCCTCTCATTCAAACTCAACCCCAAGTCATACTCAAAATTTTGACATGTGAATAACATTAGCTCGCCAACAAGTTTGACACCCAAGTCCCTGCAAGTTAGAAAAGACTGTGCATTTAAAAAAAAAAAATTGATCATATCCTTAAATTGTTAGCCCTTGGACTCTTTCATTAAAGAAAATATCATTTTATGATCTTGATAATTCGTCTATTAAAACGTGGATGGGAAATATGAGTTAAGGAGTAGATAAATTTTTTTTCCTTGACACTGCCTAGAATATTTTGAACTTTTTGGGATACATCACGTGACACTACCATCACCACACCCACATTTTTTGTTAAAGCTCCATTGCAAGAGCCATCCACTGATTCACGTTCCTCAACTCATGACGTAAATATGATTCTTCCTAAACATTTTTCCTAGATAATGATAATGATATATAGGCCTTGTCATCATAAAGTATGGATTTTCTTTCTTTATGCGTGCTCCACCTTCCCCCTCCCAATTCTATAAGCATCTATTTCTCTTTCATTGTCCCCTCTGATTGCAAAGTTATACCCATACCTGAAAGCATCGTCTTGATCTTGGTTCTTATGCTTCTCTTCTTCTTCTACGCTAAGCAATCAGAAAAAAATTACCTCCCTACCACCACAAATAGATAAACCATTTTTCCTACACTATCTTTCAAGCTCCAAAAGAGGAATACTAAACAATTCTCGAGTTGTTTCTCCCTCTCCAATCACCATAGAAACATATTGATTTGGATTAGATCCATCTATTATGTCCATAATATTGGATTCATAACTATCAAGGTCCTTGAATGGTGGGGCATCTCCACATATTGAATGAAAGGGAGGGACACTTGAACTTCCAAAACAAATAAATGTAGCTCTCTTTCCATTCACATAAGCATATGAAAGGAGAAACCACTCTAATCAAACCTGGATAACTTTCATCACTCTCTCATGCAAGGACACCATAATATAAATGTAAAAAAATCACAAAAAGATCCACACAATCATTACACTAGTTATGATTTTTATTTTTTATTTTTTTATTTACGAGTAAAAGTTACCAATCACCTTGCTAATTGATCACCAATAAGGGGCTTGATCTCGATACATGATCTATTTTCATCATTACTATCCTCAACATGTTCTATTATTTATAGTGAGATTTTGTGAATTGGCAGGCGTGTTTTTCCACATTATTTTTTTTTTTTATCCCACACAATTGGAATCCTGCTACATTTGGTCTCCTATAATTCCCTAAGCTACATGCGTTAAAGAGGGTACGAAACACTAATGATATGTTCTTTTGCCATAAGTTCTTCTCATTTTTTGGATGAATTCTATGGAAATTTTATTCATGCCAATTATGTGGCTGGAAATAATGTTCCATTATTCTTTTTTATCATCTCTTGTTTATGATTTAGCATGCTTCTATTGTACTAGTTCATTACGACTATGTCATGTAAAGATCAATTTGAGTGGGTTTTACATTTGATTTCGACTGTAGTCGACAATTGAATATATAAGTTTTCTGTTAGGTTGAATGATGGGACAACACACTTTGATTTCCACTAGTGCTCTCGTTTTCATATACTATCACAAGTGCACATATACAAACTCACTTGTCTTTTTATCTGGATAAGAAAATGATGACAACTTTGTATTTTGTAGTGATAAGGATAACTATGTATTGGAGTAGACCTAAAGCCCTTCAATTCGTCCTTTCCTTACCCAACACGACCATCTCCTATTGGTAACAGAGTTCAATTTCTAAACCAACATTTGTGTTCAATACTATTTCATGGTAAAGAAAGAACACAACCATTTGTTGGATTTCCTTCGAGCACAAAAATACCAAAGCCATGCCATTTTTCTTTCCTTGGTTAATATATTGCATCCTTGTGTTTGATAGTTAATTTATTATTATTCTATGCTAATAAATCTCTATCAAATAACAGAGAAGGATGACCTGGTTGGTTTAGAGATATATAATATGAATTAATTAAAAATTCACAGGGTTATTTTGATTCTTATCTTTCTATTTCACTTCTTTAGAGAAAACTATATATTCCAATACCAACTCAACTCAAACCGAACTAAAATAGAGAACCCTAGTTATGAAGATGTTTCTCTCTCCATACCTTATAATGACATTATTTTTTTGAATTATACTTGAAGTTGACTGATAATAACCTGGATTTATATATTTCATTTAGCACCAAGTTGAAATCATGGTAAAAATATGAACATCCCATTAAATATGACCTAAAGATGATTCTAAGAATATCACCTTTAGTCTGAGCACATGGTAGAGTAATTTCTGAGGTGTGAAGTTTTATTAGAGGCATTGTTTGTTTATTTGTTTTGGTTAGAAAAGGGTTTTCTCTTGCTTTTATGTTACTTTCAATTTATCATATCTAGCATTTTGAGAAATGGGAAAGAATAATGTGTGACATTTATCTTGTAGAAATTGATGTTGAATGAAATGATATAGAATTTAACCAAGCTACGATTTGCTTTGGTAAAGGTAGAGGGACATCTTAAAAAGTTACCTAAGAATTCACCATATACATAGTTTGAACATAAGTAATATATGACTTTTTTGTTTGCATATATGTTCTTTTTTCTATCCAAGATATCACAACAAGACAAAAATTGATATTGTAGAAATTGTTAGAGGACCTCATTGAGGTAAATTTTCTGATTTTCTACTTGGTTGATACATTCTCATGACAAGAAGTCTTTAAACATGAATTGATATGTTACCAAAACAAATTATATTCAAAGTTTATACATATAAAAGATAAAAACAAATGTCAATTCCTTCATTTGATTGTTACTTGACTCTTATATGGGCAGGTTACATGAAATGTGATTGGAAAAAGGATGGGGATACAATATATAGATCATGTCTTGGATATGATTCATTTGTTGTTGGAGATCCTTCAGGCACTTTAGCCATCGACTTTGGAAATGTTTCTAGTAAGTATTCATATGGTTTTTAATGTTGTGATTCTTTCACCTCATGGTTATTTTGGGTAAGCAAATGTTTTAGGAATGCGTGATAAGATATTGATGGACATGTAAACAATTTTTTTATAATTGCAATGTCCCTTCCATGATATCCTCTCTTTATTGTTTGATTTATTTTGAATGTTTATTTCGATTTTTCTTTGTATTTTAACTATGAAATTGAAAGTACTTGGTATTATGTTTGTTTAAACAACAATCAAATCTTGAAGATGAAATTTATATTACACGATTTTGATTGAAATACTTTTAACTGTTTTGTATTGAAAGATTTTCATGATTATTAGAAAAGTTTGATTTCATGTTGTTTTTTGAGAACATGATGTTTAGATACTCGACCAAGTTCATGCATTAGACAACAAATTCCTGTTGCAAATAAAATGACAAGGATTAGACATCACACCACAAATTATTTGTTTTAACAAGTTATTTAAAAATTGAGTTATTTAGTATGTATCTTAGTTGGCATGATTGTGCTTAGTATTTCCTTGAAGGTTGAATACTAAGTTACTAAGGTGTTCTTTTCTACGGTGACTTTAATTTATTTATACAGTTCATCTGACCACATAGTGGCCACTATCGCTCAACTGAAGAAAAATTGTTTGAGCTTCTTGCTTTTATGGGGAACAATGTCTTTAACATTGTTGATGTTGAGGTGTATTTAATATAAATCCTTTATAGTCTACTTTGATTTATATTCTAGTGTTCATCGTCTTTCATGTCTTACACTTTGCAATCTAGGTTCTTTTTCTTTTAGAAAAGGAACTCAATATTGATGGTAAGCACCAGGATTTGAAGAAAGAGGATAACACTAACACTGGAGCGACAAATGAAAAAAGAGAGAGAAGAGAACTGGTTTAGTGGTACCCTTAAAGTCAATATCCCGCATAAGACACATACATAGAGACTGATGTTCAAGTCTTCATAGTTGGTGAATTCAACTGCAATGACTTGACAACACAGTGATAATGTTTTACAGTGATGAAACAACATTTCATGTGTAAATTGTAGTCCAACCAATGTTAAGTTGGAAACTCATATTGTAATACTCGACATTTCATATAATATAATTTTTGTGGTTGAAATTATTTATAGTTTCACTTGATATTGTTTAGTAATTTAAATAACATATGTAATTTTGAATTTTCATATTAGATGAACCCACTACAAGAAAAAAAGGTCATTAGTGAGGGTCATGCTTGTGACGGACCTTTAAGGTCCATCACTAATGTCGCATATGGTGACGGTCTTTAAAAAAGCGTTGTTGTAAGTGTATATAGTGATGGTCCTTTACGGTTTGTCACCAAAGCCATTTTCAATGACACTTTTGGTGAGGGAAATTAAAGGCCTGTCGCTAATTCTCTCTTTGGTGACACTTTTGGTGAGGGTCGTTAAAGGCCCATCAATAATTCTCTCTTTTGTGACACTTTTAGCGATGATATTTTATTGACCATCACCAATGATATTTTTGGTTACTTTCGGTGACGGTCAATAAATGTTTGTCATCATTTATCATTCCAATGAGTTTTTGATGATGCTTCATGCCTGTGACAGACCTTTAAGGTCCATCACTAATGTCACATATGATGACGGTGTTTAAAAAATCGTTGTTGTAAGTGTATATAGTGATGGCCCTTTAAGGTTTTCACCAAAGCAATTTTCAATGACACTTTTGGTGAGGGTTGTTAATTGCCCATCACTAATTCTCTCTTTGGTGACACTTTTGGTGATGGTCATTAAAGGCCCATCACTAATTCTCTCTTTGGTGACACTTTGAGTAACGATCTTTTATTGACCCTCACCAATGCTCTTTTTGGTTACTTTTGGTGATGGTCAAAAAATGTTCATCATCATTGATCATTCCAATGCGTTTTTAATGATGCTATGTACCTGTTACTATATTTTTTGTTAAAATATAATGATTTAAGACCATTGTTGTGGAGTCCTTTTCATTATGTGTCCAAGGTCATAATGGTTATAATAGCTAGCCAATTTGTTAAGAACTGTATCATTTACCTCGAGTCATAAGAATATAGTCTTCCAATGAGTCAAGACATGATTTATCTCTATTAGGTTTATTATCTAGCGAATTTCCTTGAAATAAAGTTCCACTAATGTGTGTAGGAACTATATTATTTAATACATAATTAAGCTCTGTCAATTCTATTAATGAGAGAGACCTAGAACTCCTCAACACTCATGGCACACCTTAACATGCTTTGGAACAATACACTAAAATTCCTTGGCACCTCGCATGTCTTCAAACATCTTTGTACCTAGAACATCTTGCCATGAGCAGGACACCAAAGCACATGTTGGCATGCCATAGCATAGCATAACACTCCCCTATCATGGGTTGGCATTCCCTGTAGTCCCTATCATGCCATAGAACTCCTTGGCATAATATTGCATTGACAAAAATTAGCACTTGGCACACATTGGCACTTAGCATGTATTGGAACATATTATTAGTGTGCCTAGTATGCCCCTTTTGAAAAAGATAAAGTCTCGACTTATTAACCCTGTTATGTGTTCATTTCCTTTCATTTTAGCTTGGTTATTTCTTTTGTTGCCTTGAAACTCCTTGACACATATTGGCATACTATGGCACCCTGTAAATCCTAGCATGTCTTAGCACCTGGAATGCCTTGGCACTATTTGGCACATGTTAGCACACCTTGGAACTACCTAGCACACTCTAGCACTTCTTGAAATTCCTTGACACTCCCTGGCATGCCTTACATGTTCTTAGCATACCTTGTCACTTCCTCCTTGGCATGACACATCCTCATATTCATTCACTTCCATGCATTTTGACCTAGTGCTCCCTTCTGTTGTCCTAGTACTCCCTAACATTCCTAAGCATGCATTGGCACTCTCTAGAACACCTTAGCACTCATAACTGAAGAATGAAACTTGTAACCAATGTTACCAAACCCGGAATTGACAATAAATCAGTGAGGAAAAAGAGTGAAGAGTTTTAATCATATTGGGGAAAAATCAGAAAAAGAATTCGAGAAAAAATGAGTGAATTTAATAAATAAAAATATACACATATATTGAATTAAAAAAAAAACATTTTTCATTGATATTTAGTAAATCCATGTCCAAACAATTCATAATATCAATGGATTTCCAAAATATCATGAATGAATAAGCATGTCATATATGTTATGAGTCTAAACATGATCCAAAGTACTGAGTCATGACTCCTAACTAGTGACTACATAGAACTAGAAGCAACTGCTTCTAAAAGTTTACAAATAACTGCATACTAATCAGAAACAATTAGTAACTAAGAGTCTAAGGCTCTTAAGAGTGAGAACTAGAAGTGATTCCTCACACTCCTTCACTTGCTTGACTCTCAAAGTTCTTGAAGTCATGTAGGCTTAAAAGAGGAGCCTCTTCTAATTGGACCCAATCTGTTGCATTTGTAGTTTGCAAATCTATCTCTTCAAGGTCTATTGGTGAATAATCCAAACCTATCATTATCATGATACATTTAAATGTCAATTTAAGTTTTACTTTGAACTTTAAAGTTTAAACTTTAAATTCCAAATCAGATTATGAAACCTTGAAATTCAAGCTCTCACCTAGTATTTTCTTGTTGTGAAGTTGTAGATTGTAATGCAAAAATACAAGGTCATTTCAGCACTTTTGTGTCAATCGGTTGCGCTTCTTAGAATGTATTTTCTCAAATATGCTCTAGTTGCACTCACAACCTGAAGCACTACATGCTTGGTTTAACATTCGAATGGCAAATCTCTTCAAATCTAGCATATCACTACAAACGTTTTGCCACCAAAGACCTAGCAAGTGGCAAGGGTTTGTGAGTAGACATACTAAATACTAAATAGTAAAATCTTAAAAAGACAACAGAATTTAATAAAACATTTAACATACAAAATAAAGTTTAAACAAATTTAATGAACTGATAAAGCCTTCAAGCCTCAAAGGGTACCTGGCAACACCTTAGACCTTTCTTGTATAACACTGGTATAAGAAAATAATTTAGGTGGTGCTCTATAGAGTTGGGAAAAGACACGACTTTGAAATTTTGGATCAGGGAAGCACCTTTCCATGCATGTCATAAGTCCTCTGTGAACCTCCCCATCCTCATTAAATTTTCTCTTATTATAAAAATACTATGGGTTTAAGAAGTACCTCGTAGCATGTAAGGGGGAATGAAATTTCCTATCCCAATGTGCATCAATAATGTCCCAAAGAGGCATATACTTTGCCTTCTCATCCCCATATATTCTTTTGATGGCCTCCTTTGTGAGATCCATCACATCATAAATGTAACCCATAACGGGTTTGTCACCATCAACCATCGTGAAAGTTCAAGCTTTCAAATTTAAATTAATATGAAACATTGAAAATAAAAAGAAGCTTGAAATGAATTTTAAAACATGAAAAAGTTAAAAGACTTGAAGTACCTGAGAACTCTAACAAGGGACTCCATCACAACAATAATCTCTTCCGCATCTTTCCAGAAACCATCATTAAACACAAGTGCAAAAACTTCAATGCCTTCAAGGGTCTTGGAATGTTTAGATGCCATCCACTCAGGTCCCAAGGACATGCTCTTCAGATTTATCTTTTGCTCAATCACAAATTGTAAAGATATGAAATTTGTTGCAAATCTAGTCAGTGCAGGTCGAACAATTTATTTACCTTTAGTGTATTTTCTCATGGTGTTTAGGACAATAATGTGGTTTTATAGGTATTTGGTTATGGATTTTTCCTTCTCCACAACCTCATGTATCCAATGAAGCTTACCAATGTCCTTAAGCATTAAATCTATACAATGGGCAACATAATAGGTTCAAAAAATAGTGGGGTGCCTAATCTCAAAAAGTCTACTAGAAGCCATATAATTAGCTGCATTGTTGGTGACAATTTGTACAACATGTTCTTCTCCCACTTCTTGAACGAATTCCTCCATCATTTCACAAATAAGTTGTGCAGTCTTAACCTTGTCTGAGGCATCCACTGATTTGAGAAACATTGTACCTACTGGACAAGACACAAGGAGATTTATTAAAGTTCTATTCCTCTGATCTGTCCATCCATCATTCATGATTGTGCACCCTGTTTCTACCCATGATGAACGAAACTTAGATAACACAAGCATGGAATCTTCAACATTTTCTAATAGAAAATTTATCCTAATGCTCTCTAATGAAGGAGATTTGAACCCTAGACCTGCAACAACAACTGCATCAACCATAGCTTGCGAATAAGGACTTATGGCACAATGGAAAGGTATGTTAGAATAGTACCAAAAGTTATCAATGGCCTTCCTTTCCTGACTATGGATATTTTTTTCCAACCAGTGGTATCTAAGGTAGGTTGGGAATTGGGTTTTGTGCTGGGAGAAAAAAAGGTATTTATGTTTCCACCTCCAATGTTGAATGCAGGAGGATTCTTTTGCCCTTGAGTTTTACTTGGACTTGGAGGCATGTGTGGGAAACTTGGGAACTGCATTGAGGATTCAATAGAGGGAGATGAAAATGGGGTAGTGGAAGAAAAACTGTCAACTCCAGGAGTTCCTATTTCCCTTTTTTGCTTTTCTTTCTTTGCATTATGCTGACTCAACATGTCAATGGGCAAGGATGCTTGGTGTTTGAAATTTTCGTCAACGTTTTTGCAGAGACCTATATCATGGTCGGGTATTTGTGTAAGGTGGTACTTGGATCTATTCCTCCACTACATTTCACTTTGAAAAATTTACAAAGGAGCTTAGGGTCTCTAGGAATCTTGTCACAATAAGCCCAATCAAAGTCCTTCTCCCTCGACATTATTGTTGTTCTGGACTTGTGTTTAAATTGCAACTTCTGTTTAGATTTGGAGTTGTGCCTTCTATTTAATTTGGGTCCTGTAAAATACAATAAAAAATTAAAATTAAAAATTCCATATATAACTTCACAAAAAACAGGTTTGGTCTTAAAGGATATGAGGTTTTGCTAAGGATCAAAGAGAAGTCTATTCAGCAACACAAGCACATTTTGACCTAATATATCATTATGACCTTGAAACACAATTAGGTATATGAGGAAACTCTACCTAAAGGAAATATTATCAACATATATTGTATTGTAATCTTGATTTTTCAAGTTCATTTAGCATAAGGCAACTGAACCAATACATCAATCATAGATTCTGGAAGAACAAAAATACCCAAAGTTGTGAATGCATGGTGAAATCCTTTGAAGTCGGCAAGACATCAACCGAGGAAGGAATGCTTGATGACTTGGTCGATGGTTGGTATGAAATAATTTCTTAGTGCATTTTAAAAATCTATTTAAGCCCCATTTATAGGGTTGAAAATTGATAAACAAAGGAATACATTGAACATTCGATTGTTGAAGAGTGAAACTTGAAACTTACCATTGAAAACGGCATTGAAACTTCAATATAGTAATATACCTGTTATTTAAGCCAAGTGCTAATGTGCCTCGATTGTTGAATAGTGAAGCGGCTAAGCCTAAAGGTAACACATGTTGAAGATTACGTGTGACTGCCTGAGGGTCGAGATGTATTATGGATAGAGAACTCATTGGAAACTGCCCAATATGGAGTCTGGAGTTAGGCTCACTTTGGTGGTTCCCTAATATTGAGTTTGAACTATGTAATAGTGAGTAGTGATTGATTACTGAAGGTCTTGACGTATGAGTTTTGGGCCTGAGAAATGAGAAATAAATTTTGGAACACCTGACATTTAGTTTTTAGCAATGCGGCATACCTAAACTTGAGAAACTCGTGCTTGTTGAGTCAAGACTGAAAATCAAATAAATTGGAATCAATCACAAGAATCTGCTTTAATCGGAAAGTCTCGATTCAAACTTGAATTGACCATGAGTTAAACTTGGTCAATGTGAGTTTGACTCATAAATATTTAGATCGGCTCATTTGTAGAGTGAGCAAATTCTGACTCATGATTAATCGTGATTGATCGACGAGTCCTGTTTCACTCCTTGTAGCTAAAATCC
This sequence comes from Pinus taeda, assembly GCA_000404065.3. NCBI lineage: Eukaryota > Viridiplantae > Streptophyta > Pinopsida > Pinales > Pinaceae > Pinus > Pinus taeda. Next base: position 19,195 of record APFE031306400.1, read on the forward strand.
GAACTGAAAATAGGAGAACTTACAATTGAAACTAATTGTGAATTTTCTAAACTGAAATTGGTCCATTGACATCATTTCTATTTGTTGCTGGGCGTGTCAATGGAAGATATTCATTTTAAATCAGGTTCATAGAGAAAATATTTTATGGAAGATGTTTCTTTTATGTTGAGGAAGACATAGTAATATTTTTTATTAAATTTTAATAAGAATAGTATCTACTCTGTATCTCCCGTATCTCATTATTTTTATCTCTTGTAACTCATACAAAGAGTGGGGTAATCATGGACATGTAGCATCAAGCTCCAATCCTTTTAATCCAAAGTTCTGCATGCAAATTTTTGTGTCACTTGTGGTGCAAAGCCTTCACTGTAGAGTGTGGAGTTAATACCTACCTTTGCATGACAAAAGCTACACATACCATTTGACTTGGTTTTTTCACCTTTTGTCCATTCTTTCTTTGGAGTCTGGGACAACAAGCTACACATACTTTTTTTCCATACCTCTATGTGAGTTTTCTTTGCTTCAACCAATATCAAAAGCATTTGTGAGCTTCTTTCAAGGCATGAATACATGCTTCAATCATGTAAATTAACAAAGTTTATAAAGCAAAAAATAACCATGGAGTTATCCTTTTCCATTTCAAATATGTTTGGATTCAATTGAGAGTTTTTTAGAGATAATTATTAACTAGCCCTCTACTTTTCCCTTTTCCTTAATATAAACTGCATCTCATATTACATTTCTCATCAAGAGATTTACATCAAATACTGGATCAAAGGGCCAAGGAATTTTCATAAATGCTTCCTTGTCTAGTAGAAGAATAAATGGTCAACATTTCAGCTTGGATCCAATTTCTTGGGAATTAATAATTGTTTTGAAAAATGACTACTCTTGTTTGAATCTAGAACTATGTTTAAGCTTTGAAAATGGATTTTCCTCCAAATTGATCTTGGAAAGGTCCTTATTAAAGGCTTCTCTATATCTCCTCCACTAGAATGAATGGCTTGTATGTTGAAAAGTATAACAGAGCTCCCTTCTGAAAATCATGATCATTCCATTGTCACCAAGAGCTCCTCCTTTTCCCCAAATTGGACCCAAAACAACATTGAGTACTTAATTATGATCCAACATGAGAAATTTTGATTGACACTGCAACTCAAGAGCTATTAAATTTAAAATGTGCTAATATGATTCATCATTCTTTCATTGAATAAGTATATTGTTTTTGAATTTGTCATTTGTGCTTGTAGTATGTGGTACTGACCTTGTTTCATCTTAAAGGGTTTTTATTCTTGGACTATGACAATGCTAGTAAGATTTAGGCCTTTTATAGTATTTGTACCCGATGATCATTTTTGCAAGATGTATGTCCTATGTGGAAAGAAATAAGCATTTATTTATTACCTCGTAAACTAAAGCATTGTTTCTTTTATTAGGTGCCATGTAACATCCTCTACAAATTGAGGACGAATGGGACGTAATATCCTATCCATCCCTGTAGACTATAGTCCTCCATAAAGGGGAAAAAATCCCAAAATACCCATTGTTGGGAATTTTTTGGGGAAAATGGGCTTAAAAAATCCAAATTTGGGGTTTTGAGTAAGGTTTACTCAATCAATTAAGAATATGAAACCCCACTGGAAAATCTATAAATAAAGAAGGATTGAATTCATTTGGATCACCAAGTGTGGATTAATTCATTTTTTCTTAAGCATTAGGTATGATAGTTTTTGACCCCTTCTATCTCTTGTCAATTTCAGTGGTGAAATATTCCACCCTAGTTGACATTCCCTTATTATCTCGCTGTTTGAGCACAGGGGTCTTTGGCTGGTCAATGAATTCTATTGGATATTGGTCTCTTGTCTTTCTCTGGGCACAAGATTCTTGTTAAGGGTGAATAAATTTTGAGGATAGTGCGTGATAGCTTAGTTTTGTTTGGCATACACCTCTCTTGAAGGAAGCAACAGAGTTTCTGAGTCCTTAATATATTGTTATGGGAAAAGCACTTACCTTAGGTAGTGGATTCGTTTTTGGCACCCGGAGTAGCGAAATTCTTTGATTTATTTACTTTTTGCATGCACAGTTAAAAGGAGCACTTCCCTAGTTATTAATTCTTAGTCTTAGCTAAGGAAGCATGTTTGTATATCTCATATCATATTCACTAGCGACAGACTTTAATGGTCTTGTCTATCCATGCAAGGAAGGTGCATTAGGATTAGGAGTTAAGAAAGTTGAGACATTGTTGTACATGTTTCCAGATTCATTGTACATTCTAGACTAAAGGAAAAGTGAATAGTAGTTTTTGAAATTTTTAGTTATTTCTTGTTTCAAAGAGTAACAAATAGTGATGTGATTTGAGTTTCAAATCTATGTACTTGTTGTTACTTTCTTCAATGGAATGTGCTTCCCTGTTCATAACAAGGGGTTTTTCTATAGTATATAGCCTCCAAAGCTTCTTCAATGCAAACTAAATATCAAATCATGCCCTCGTACTCCAAATCATCTAAGGCATCACCCTAGAGAAGTTCCAAAGTAGACCAGTGAGCTTTGATAGGCCAACTCCTCCAACCCCATGTCACTATACGAGTGATGGCATCATTGCTACAAAAAATATTTTGAAGTGTTGCATCCTACACCAATTCCTAATATGGATGCCCAAAGGGGTTCTAGAATGAGGCTCAACCTTCATTACAACATTTAAGACTTTTCAAAGGGATCGGTCCATTTAAACCATACCAATTTTTACACTTTCACAATTTGGCCATGTTCTTATCAATTTATATTTTGTATTGAAAAGTCAGTCCTATTTTACATGTTTATTAAATTTAGGAACGATTATAGGTCAGACCTAGAAAAATGTCAACAAATTTGTGGGTTAGGTTGGCATTTCTCCAAATGTTATTACACATGTATATATAATCATAAATTTTCATTTTTATATCTTGATTGGTTGAACAAAAAGGTTTGTTGCCTATGTAATTTTGTCCCTTACCTCCACATCCACACTCATAGATAACAATATTATTAATTCGTCATCTGTGTGCATAGTAAGGTCCCTTTTGGCTATTATTTTTGATGGAGCAACCTTTAATAGTACACCTTTTACCACAGAGATGTTGTTGTTGGATATAAATCTCAAGAGGAGTCTTACACTAGACATATAAATGACTATTGTATATCACAATAATAAGCATTAACATATGAAGATGTGTAGCCCCCAAACTATGTGCATTTAATCCATTACTTTTTCGTTCGTGGTAGATTTCGTTCTGCATAATAGATGTGTTGTGGCACTTGAGTGTGTTCGCATAAAAAATTCTAAGGCCAAACCCAGATTCTCATGTGTCATGGAAATTCAACATATGCCTTGTTCACCTAAGAACTACTTGTAACTCATCTTAGGGTACTCATGTACAATCTCACTCATCCCACTTAACAAGCTACCAAGACAAGGGTCATCACATCCAATCTTGGTCTAAAACAATTAAGCAACATAATTTACATCTTGACATGCCATAACACCTGACATGTATTAGAATGCCTTGGCACTATGTGGCATGCATTAACATCCCCTACATCCCTTGGCATGCTTTGACACTCCCTAGCACACCATGGAACTTCCTGACATGCCTTGGTAGTTTAGCATACCTTGGCATTTCCTAGCATATAACCTTGTCACTCCCTCCTTAACACACCTAGAACTCATTGAAACTCCCTCTCACACACTCTTATTCGTTAATTTCCATGCATTTTTTACTAGTGCTTCCATATGTTTCCTTGACATCCCCTAACACTCCCTAGCTCACCCTAGCACCTGACACATCCTTTCCTACCACCTTAATGCTCTGACATTCCTTAGCACTACATAGTATACCTTGTCACTCTCTCCTTAGAACACCTAGACATCTCTGACACTCTTGGTCAGAAACTCTTATTCATTCATTTCCATTAATTTTTACCTATTTCTCCCTTGTGTTTCCCTAGCACTCCTTATCACTTCTTGACATGTGTTGTTACACCCTAGCACCTATGACATCTTGGCATGTTGCCCTAGCCTCTAGCATGCCTTAACACTGCCTAGCATACCTTGTCAATTTGTCCTTAGGACACCTAGAACTCACTGAAACTTCTAATCACAAACTGTTATTTGTTCATTTCTATTCATTTTGACATAGTTCTCCCTTGTGTTTCCCTGGCACTCCCAGCTAACACTTCCTTACACACGTTGGCACATCTTGGCCGCATGTCACCCTAGAACTCTAGCATTCCTTAGAATTTCCAAGCATGCCTTGTAACTCCTCCTTAAAACACTTGGAACTCACTAACACTCCATGCCACATTCTCTTATTCCTTCATTTCCATGCATTATGACCTAGTTCTCCCTTGTGTTTCCCTAACACTCCCTAACACTCCTTGGCACACATTGGCACACCATGGCACTTGTCACATCTTAGTAGGATTTCCTAGCACTCTATCGTCTATTAGCACTGATTATCATACGTTGTCACTCTCTCCTTAGCACACCTATAAGTTGTTAACACTTCTATCACACACACACATTCATTCATTTACATGTAATTGAAATGAGTCCTCGCTTATGTTTCCTTGGCAATCCCTAGCATGTGTTGGTGCCACATCCTAGAACCTAGCACACATTGGCATGCCTTAGCACTTGGCATGTCTTGACATGCTTAACATTCCTTGGAACTTTATAACATGTGTTAGCACTTCTTGAAATTCCCTGCACACCTTGGCACTCCCTAGTTTTCATGCCCTCATAGGTAACCTTACTTTTTTTGTGACTTGGGAACCCAACCAAGTCATTGAAAAAATAGTGTTGTGTCTAGTGGGCTCCACTATTGCAGCAATGATGCTGCAACTTCTGGGACTCCCTTCTTTACTTTTATCAACCCATTTATTCGTAACAAACTTGGAAGTGACAGTGCTATATGCACAAGTACTAGCTCTTGCCATAGGCTATCACTTGATCAACTGGCACAAGTCTGCTAGGAGCTTAAGACGACTACTATGAGCTTTTAGAAGAAGCTTTTAACTGTGATGGATGAAATATAACTCAAAGGAGGCTAGTCTACTTGTAGAAAGAAGCTGAAAGATGAAAAGAAACGCAAACCCTAGCAAACCCTAGTTTTACCGACTAACCCTACTAGTGCAAGAAAAGCGATGAAGGTGGTGGGAATGGATGAAATTGACTCTTGGAAAGGTGAAATGCATGTGACTAAGCTACTTCTGAAGTAAAATCTAGAAAAATCATCTTTTTGTATTTTTGAGTAATTTTGCAGAATTATTATGCATGCGCTTTAGCGATTTTTGACTGTGCAGAGATTGATTGGTGAGAGGAAATGGAGTAGGCACTTGTAGGAGGTTAGGAAGGTGAGAAGAGGGCCTAAGGGGTCCCTAACACCCTTCCAAAGAGTTTCACATTGATCAGATCTTGAAAAACTGCTCACATCAAACTTCTACAGGAAGTCTGCAGGGGTTCTGCAGGATGTTCTACACGAAGAGCCAAAAGAGGATTCTGGAGGGTTGATGGTGAAAAAAACGACGGGAAAGTGTAAATGGAGGTTGGATGAGGATGTGAAGGGGTCTAGGACCTAGTGAATGAAGCTAAAGAGTGATTAATCTAGTTGGATTTGTTCAAGGATGGAGGGAGCAATGCTGCACAAGAATGTAGAAATTAGGGCAAATCGGAAAAGTGTGGTAAATGAAGGGAAGGAATCTTGGATTATGGGTTGGAGTAGGCTGTATGATGGAGGGAGGCTAGGTAGGAAGGTATTACAGGTTTTTTGCAGACTATTTTCCAAAACAGATCGAATAAAGACTAGGAAAACCAGAGATCTAGCTATTTTGACCTAATCTGACCTAAAAACCATAAACATGATGAAAAAAAGTTTATACACAGGAAATCATGCAAGATAATTATGGAACTAAGCAAGAAAAAATCTTAATCATGCAAGTACATCTGGTATCAACTTTTCCAACTAAACATCTAACACTAGCAATTGCATGGAAAGGCAAAAACAATGTTTTTGTGGCAGCAAGTATGCCTTGGTCTCAGCTCATGGTCCCAAGGAGGGAGAGATGGGATCAAGGATTGCTTGATGGAATTTTTTGTAGATATTTTCCTTTACCAAACTATCAAATCAACCTGAACTATGAAAAGCTATTTTAATCATCGAAAGCAACCTAAGTAGAAAAGCAAGATCTTAACCTAAATAACAGAATTTATTCTAAGAATGCAACAAAGACACATAAAAGTACACAAAGGATGTATTGACACTTGGGTTGGGCCAAACACAAAGAGAAATAGCCTCATAAGAAAACTTAGAGCTGGTACAAAGTGAAATTTATCTCCATTACTAAAAAAATAATCATGTCACAAAACTGTTTACAACAAAAGCTCGAAGATGAGCTAAAATGTAGAGCTGCACTAAAGTGCGAAAAACAATTGTTCAATGGCTAAACAACTAAGGCTTGAAGCCTTCCTACTTGTGCACCACAAGGACTCCCAACAACCCTCCTTAACTTTAGGAGCTTGGCTGCTCAAAATTGTAGTTAATCAGCCACTTCACAAAATCTGTTGGGCTACCCCTTGAAATCATCTTTGGTGGGCTATTGAACTCCGAGCTAATGGTGGAGAACTCAAGGAAAGGGTCATTTAGTGCTGCAGACACCCTTCCTACGAATCCTCAGCCTTGTTCCTTCATATTTGGCTATCAACTTTCTCATAAATGCTTGACCTTGGTCCAAAAGATGTCCAAAAGTCCGCAATAAGCACGTATTAGTCTTTGTGGTCAAGTGACTATTCTCATTCATTCAATTAACATAAATATATTCAAAAGCATGCATAAAACTATGAAGAATGGTGGATTAATTGAGAATAATACGCAAAATGAGCGCAATAAGTTACCCATTTTTGGGGCTCATCAATGCCTAGACCAAAGTCTCCCTTTGTCTCAAACTGCTTTTTCCATCCTCTTATCACAATCCTAGGCTTTCCTCCTACAAGTCCTAATATGAAATTCTCCTAACACACTTCTTTCATGGGAAACCTAGAATTCACTGACACTCCCTGACATAATATCTTATTCATTCATTTCCATGCACTTTGACCTAGTTCTCCCTTATGATTCCCTGACATTCCCAAACACTCCTTGACATGCATTGACATTATCTGGAATATGTCAACACACCCTTTCGTTCCTTGGCATTCTATGGAACTCCTTAATTATCATTCCCTCATAACTACCCTTATTTTCTTTTAGACTTAAGAACCCAACCAAGTTCTGCCTCGACTACGACAACTTTACCAAGTTAGATTTACTACAACTAGACTATGCCTTGTTCCCCTAATGGACTATAAATCATCTTAGGCTTCTCATGTCTAATATTAACTCATCCCACTTAACAAGTTACCAAGTCAAGGCTCACATCCAACAATGCCCATAAAAAAACTAAGCAACATAGTTTACCTCTTCACATGCCATAACATCTGGTGCGTATAACAAGCCACTGGCACTACATGTCACACATTATCATCCCCTGCATTCCTTGGCATGATTTTCCACTCCCTAATAGACCCTACCACTCCCTGACATGCCCTGACACTCTAGCATTCCTTGGCATTCCCTGGCATATACCCTTGTCACTCCCTCCTTAACACATTTGGAACTTGCTGACACTCCATATCACACACTCTTATCTATTCATTTCCATGCAATTTGAACTAGTTCTCCCTTGTGTTCTCATGGAACTCCCTGATACACATTGGCACACCCTAGGACTTGGCACATCTTGGCATGTCACCCTAGACCTCTAGAATTCCTTGGAACTACCTAGCATACATTGTCACTCCTTGCTTAGCACACTTAGAATTCACTAACAATCCCTGTCACTCACTCTTATTCATTCATTTCCATGCATTTGAAACTAGTGCTCCCTTGTTTTTCCTTGACACTCCATAACTCTCCCTGGCATGCATTGGCACACCTTAGCACCTAGGACATCTTGTCATGTTTCCCTAGCCTCTAGAATGCCTTAGCACTGCCTAGCATACCTTGTCACTCCCTCCTTAGAACACCATGAAATCATTGGCATTTCCTGTCACAAACTCTTAATTGTTCATTTGCATGCATTATTTTCACCTAGGGCTCCCTTGTGTTTCCCTAATGCTCCCTAACACTTCCTAGCACTATTTGGCACACCTTGGTACCTAGCACATATTGGCTACATGTCACACCCCTCTTGCCACACCTGGAACTCATTGACACTCCCTATCACACACTCTTATTCATTCATTTCCATGCATTTTGAGCTAGTGCTCCCTTGTGTTTCCCTAGCACTCACTAACATTCACCACACATTGCCACACCTAACTGCAATGAGTTTCACTAATAGTCAATCCAAAAACCCTTCCAAAGTCTAGCTAGTTACTTGTTCTTCACTAAGATATTATGGTTAAGTTTATTGTATAGTTGTGTGAAAATATTACTAGGTTTTTTTTATCGCATAAAGTAATTATGCTCTTCCCCATGCACACAGGGATAACTGAGAAGTGTTTCCCATAATCATGCAAGTGGAACTTCAACATGTAATTCAAGGTAAACACAAAATATTTATCATATTTACACAATGCAAGCTGATAGGAAAATATTTATATTATATACGTGAATGTACTAAGATCAGGACCATTAGCATCATATCTACATATTTACCACAAGACGAGGGCCATTACAACCCCTTAAAAATAGCCATAAGACCTTCCTCTTTTGCAGCTCCTTGACCAAAATGGTTTAATTGAAAAACACATAGTTCCTTTAAATATTTGTAGGTTGAGGCAGCCACTTCAAGCCATTGAACATAAAGATAATCAAATATTTTCAATTTTTTACAATAATAAGTCCATTATGCACACACCTCATCTTAGAGTTGGGTAGAGAGGGAGAATACTTGATTGATGCCAACCTTGTAAATGAAAAACTTTGCCTACTCATTGGTTGGACACTCCACCACTAGTTGACACCACTAATACACACCAAAAGTCCAAGATACCCATAATATGTGCCCTACACGCAAGGGCTTAGACTACACCTCCATAAAATGTACCTTCAACTTTAGATGTCCCAAAACATTAATATCCTAACCCTAGCCTATTTGTTAGATTTTTGTAACTTTCTCCTTAACTAACATTTTTTTTAAAATATTTAATCCACTTACCATATACTCTCTCTTGTTTGCACCCACCTAGTATACAAGAACACTATTGTTTTTAATACAACCAAGTTAAGAGGGCATGTTTCTTTCTTACACTTAAATGTTTTCAATACAACCAAGTTAAGAGCACGTGTTTCCTTTTCAAATTCCAAAAAGTATAAATGTCTTATCTCTATAAACTAACAACAAAAATCATTGCATAAAAATGTAAGCTTAAAATTAAATTAAAATTAGATTATTATATTATGATAAATACACCAAATATGAAAAAAAAATTCAAACACAACCATAAAAAAAGTGTTATTTTATCAAATACAACTACAAAATTATTAAGCCAACCTAGATCCATCTTAACCCAGATATATCAAGCGCCGAGAGGGATCCAATATCTCGATGTGCAAACCTCTTTTTTGGAGCTTGATAGATCCAGGTTAAGATGGATCTAGGATAGTTATATAATACTATATAATATCTATATTTGTATCTATGTGCCTCTTTCTTATTCCCTCTCTCTATCTCACGCCCCAAACATACACACTCTCTCTCCATATCTATCTATCTCTCCATCCCTCTTCCTCTCAGCCTCTCTCTCTTCCCTATATCTCTCCTCTCTCCATCGCTCCCTTGTCACTTCCTCTCTCTCTCTCTCTCTACCTTTCTCCCTCTATGCCTTTCTTTTTCCTTCCCTCTCTCTCCCCCTCTAACTTCATCTCTCTCTCCTCTCCCTTAGTCCTCTCTCACCGTTTCTCTCTCACTTTCCTCTATCCTCCCCATCACTCTCTCTCTCTCCCCCCTCTATCTTTGTTCCTCCCTCTCTCTCTCTTTCCCTTCTCTCCCTATCTTTATTCCCACCTATTCTCTTTCTCCCCACCTCTCTTCTCTCCCTCTCTCTATCCATCTATCCCTTGTCACTCCCTCTCTCTCTCCACCTCTATCTCCCTATGCCTTAGTTCTTTCTTCCCTCTCTCTCCACCTCTATCTCCCTATTCTTTAGTTATTTCCTCCCTCTCTCTCCCCCTCCAACTCCATATCTCTCTACCCCACTCTCTTCTTCTCTATCTCCCCTCTCTCTCTTCCTACTTCCTTCTCTCTGTCTGCCCCCCATCAATCTCTCTCTCTCTCTCTCTCTCTCTCTCTCTCTCTCTCTCTCTCTCTATCCCCCTCCATCTTTGTCACTATCTCCCTCCCCCTCTCTTCCCTTCACTTTTCTTGCTATCATCACTTGGACCCTTAGTTAAGATAGATCTATATTGGTTCTTAATAATATTTGTATTATATAAATTTCACATCTTTAAATGCAAAAGTATTATCATTTTTAATTTTATTAAAACCTTAATTAATTTATATGGGAATAATTTTAGTAGTCGAGAGGGTTTATATATATCTCAAAATTAATTACAACTCTTTTCCTATCAGCTTGAAATAAAAAATGTTATAAAATTAAATTAAAATAAAATATTTTATTGTGAAATAATTTATGGTTTTTGGGCATGTAGTATTGATAAGGCATGGTATTGGTCCATGGTATTGTAACAAATCCTATTTACGAGTTAATAATATCCATGGTAGAGTGGGGGTGAATATTGATGGTTAAGAATCTTGTCATATTGTTATAAAATATTTAGATTGTGAAATAATATATGATTTTTTGGCATGTGGTATTGATAAGCCATGGTATTAGCCCATGCTATTGTAACAAAGCCTATTCACAAGTTCATAATATTAATGGCGGGGGTGAATATCCATGATTAAGAATCCTGTCATATTCTTATAAAACATTTTGATTTTGAAATAAGTTATGTTTTTTGGGCATTCGATATTGATAAACCATGGTATTGGCCCGTGGTATTGTAACAAAGTCTATTTCCAAGTTAATAATATCCATGGTAAAGTGAGAATGAATATCCATGGTTAAGAATATTTTCATATTGTTATAACTTATTTTGATTGTGAAATAAGTTATGTTTTTAGAGCATGTGGTATTGATAAGCCATAGTATTGGCCCATGGTATTATAACAAAACCAATGTTTTACAAGTTAATAATCTCCACTGTAAAGTGGGGGGTGAATATCCATGGTTAGAATCTTGTCATATTGTTATAAAATATTTTGGCTGTGAAATAAGTTATGGTTTTTGGGCTTTAGGTATTGATAAGCCATGGTATTGGCTCATGGCATTGTAACAAAACCTATTCACAAGTTAATAACAAAATCAAACTATAACAAATTGAATTTTATTATTTTTATTATTAATTGAGCCAACATTTACACTCATCCCCATACTTTTGACTTTTATTATTATTATTACTAGTATTCTTTAACTAATCCCATATTTAGAATTGTTTACATACTTACATTACACCTACACATCCACTCTATACTCTATAAATATTGTATTTATTGTTTTTTAGGGAGGGAAATTTTAACATTTTTGAAAAAATTCAGCCTTAATTTTGATGTAACAACGCACTCCTAATTCCAATCTTCATTTACTTTCTAAAACAAGTAGTATATTTTCACTTTTCATAGGGTGAAGGGAAAACTAGTAGATATTTTCACTTTTCATAGGAAGGGAGGGAAAACAAGAGTTGTGAACTAAATTTTCACTTTTCATAAGGTGGAGGGAGGGAAAACTAGTAGCATATTTTCATTTTTCACAGGGCGGGATGGAAAACGAGATTGAAGAGAGTTGTGAATTAAGGTTTTACCAATAGCATATTGATATCAAACCCCAACCCACCATTAGATATTCAACCCATTAATGGCGCCCATGTATGTTTCATTTCTAACCTCGTTGCATTTACACCCGACTTCTAGTCTTCTTCCACCACAGGGAGGAGTACACACACCTCAGATCTTTGGTTCAAAATTCACTAATTTTTTCATCCTTGCTTTTAAGCTTATGAGTAGCATATTTTCACTTTTCACATGGCGGGAGGGAAAATGAGATTGAAGAGAGTTGTGAATTAAGGTTTTACCAGTAGCAGACTAATATCAAACCCCGCCATTAGATCTTCAATCCATTAATGGCACCCAGGTATGTTTCATTTCTAACCTCGTTGCATTTCCACCCCAATTTTAGTCTTCTTCCACACAAGGAGGACTGGTTCAAAATTCACTATTTTCATCCTTTCCTTTAAGTTTAGGAGTAGCATATTTTCACCTTTCGCAGGAGGGAAAACAAGATTGAAGAGTATTGTGAATTAAGGTTTTACGAATAGCAAACTTGTATCGAACCCCATCATTGGATCTTCAATCCATTAATGGCACCTAGGTATGTTTCATTTCTAACCTCGTTGCATTTCCACCCCACTTTTAGTCTTCTTCCACACAGGGAGGAGTACACACACCTTAGATCTCTGGTTCAAAATTCACTATTTTTTTCATCCTTGCTTTTAAGTTTACGAGTAGCATATTTCACTTTCCATAGGGTGGGAGGGAAAATGAGATTGAAGAGAGTTGTGAGTTAAGGTTTTACCTCTTCAATCCATTAATGGCGTCCAGGTATGTTTCATTTCTAACCTCCCTGCATTTCCACCCCACTTTTAGTCTTCTTCCACACAATGAGGACTGGTTCAAAATTCATTATTTTTTTCATCCTTTCTTTTAAGTTTAAGTGTAGCATATTTTCAATTTTCATAGGGTGGGAGGGAAAATGAGGGAACATAAGTAAAATCATATGTATTTTTCCTTCTTCTATGGTTTGTCTCTATAGAGGTTATTTTACAAGGTGTACATTGTATGCATCTCAAAATTTATCTTTAAGAAATCATATTTTTATTCTTTCCATGAAAATATCTCTGGGGAATCCCAATGGATGTTTCCCCACATTCATGGATGGCATCCCTGGTAAACCCATTGGCATTGACTAGTGCACCTTAGCCAAGGGAATTCAAATAGGGCACATGCCAACACAACTAGCGAAATACCCAGTAACATTAATGAAACTAAACTAGAAAGCGAGAAGACAAGCTTTCGAAGCACCTTTAAGAAAAAAGGCCATTCTAGCCTGTCATAGGCTTTAGCCATATCTAGTTTTAGCAAAACATTTCTGCCCCACACATCCCTATACAACTCCCTTACCATTTCATGTGCTAATGCCAGGGTTTCTGCAATCGACCTACCCTTCTTAAGCCCTCCTTCTTAGATAAGATTTCTTAGATCAATGAGGGAGTCTGAATGTTTCGGGTAGATGAGTCCAGGTAAGGCTTCCCCTCCTAGCTTCTCTTCTCAACTTTCTTAGGTAAGCTTCTTAATGAAGTAGCTTAATTAGAGGGATAGCCTTCTTTTCTACCTTCCCTAGCCTCTTAATGAGTGAGGGAGTTCAACCGGTGGGGGTGGATAATGAAAGCTTTCTAGATAAGGCAACCCGACAAAGCTAGATAGGGAAACCGTTGGTGCAGGGTGCGTAACAAAATCATTTTTGAGCTGGAAAGTAATCTGTTTCAATTACCGAGGGAGTATACTATAAATGAAATAGGGAGGGAGTGAAAGAAAGTAAGGTGACTCCATCCTGAACTTTTATCCAACCAGTCGAGCATTCTGAAGTTCCTGCCTTGAGGAGCATGCTTTCGAACAAGCCTAAAACTACAATCTTAGTTTGCCATCCTTCACCGATGGTGTACTATTGGGAGGACTAGCTATTCTTTATTTAGACTAGCTATTAAAATGTATTCCCCTCCATCCTCACCCCCTGGTGGTTTTTAATTCCTTCTTTGGTGTGTTGACAACTTTATATGAATGTCTAGATGTTTATTTTTGTCAGAGTATATGTTGAAAAGTAGATGCTCTCTTACATTCTACTTTTTCTATTATGTATTGATGGATTTTAGTTTCATTAGTTGTGACCAAAGAACATTGTCAGGCATGTATACAAGGATTCTTGTATCACTATTTATTAATTGAACATTGTCCTTAAACAAGCAAATTCTATCCTTAATGCTACATGTTTGTATCTCAGGGAAATTCCAATACTAACAAATGAGGTAAAATTTAAGTGTTTCCATAATCCAAATCTCAGGTTTTGTGAATTCACTCATATATGGTCCTAAAAAAGTGAAGTGAAGTTTAATTATTTCCAAATCTTAAGTTCTATGAATTCACCCATATTTGGTCTAGAATCTTTTGAGAAAACGAGAAGAATTTATTTTAGTTGCATTCAAATTTTCCACAAATAATACTAAATTTTTCCTTGACTAAAATTCTCCTTCAAATGGCATTGGGATTGAAAATCTTGTAAATATTTTTAGGGAAACAACCCAAAATATTTTTTCCAGATTAGAGTTTTATGACACTAGGTACTAAGACAACCTTATATTTTCTGTAGCAAATGTTTGATAGAGTTATTAGGTAGATGCCCTGGACGGACTAAATAACTTTTAATGAATAATTACTTAACATAAATGATATATTAGGTTGCATAATTATATAGCTTAGAAGCATGAAATGAAGAAGAAATCTCAACGAGATTGACATTTTCTTAATTGAGTTGAATGAGGCTAGGAATAACTTTGACTAGAGGGTGTTGAAAATGGCATAATTTTGTTATGGTCGGATAGATTTAGAACTAAAAATTAGCACTTTTCTTGCTTTCATAACTTGGGAAGATTTTTGTATCTCAAGTATCAACCTTATTGAATAGTATGATTTATGCCTCGCAATGTTGAGATATGATGTGATACGACTTGCTAGTAACCTAAACACTTTGGATGAAAATTTAGTTGTGAATTTTACTTGCAAAAGTTATAAGTGAAAATATAGATTAATTGTCCTTTGTGTAGAATTTCCTTGAAATTTTGCTACTGCTTAAATGAATAAATCTGAAACTAATTGGTGCATGAAGACAAAAAATATCTCTACCAATTTGTAGTGGAGTAGAACATAAATAAAACATAGTCACGCTATAGCAAAAAAAAAATTCTAGGGAACCCAATTGGGAAAACCCTCTGTTAGCTGTAGAATTTTAAAATACTATCCATGCTAGACTTTGAGACACCTTCTTCAAGACCAGGTTCATCGATGCTTATTGCTTTCCATATTCATTTTCATAAGCATTAGGGTTGTTGTCCATCAAATTAGATTAGCTAGAAAGTGTCTCTTTGATTTCAAAAAGCAGATCAGGATCAACCTCACCTAGGAATCCCTTAGAAGACTCATCAGTATCAAGAAGAAAGGTCTTTTTTTATTTTATTTCATCACATGCATCCATCATAATCAATGATTTGTCTTCATTTCTTTCACTGTCATTTTCAATGTTAAATGAAAAAGGTAATTTAGTATGATATAATCCTTAGGTAACCAACCTCAGACATATTGTTGGTTAATTTATGTTGTTTGAAGTTTATTGAGTTTTAGTTTTATCATGAAACTACTAGAAGCATACTAGAATTGGTGAGGTGATTATCTTAATAGCAATGTTATGGTTTGATCTAGTCCTTGAAAGGAGCTTATAGTTGATGGTCAAAATTTCACATTCCTTTCAATTTTTTATCTTCACATATAACAAATATCTTCATGTTATAGGCTCTAGCTAGATATATATAATAACTGCCACTCAGAAATTGGATGTCATCATTTTGGAGCTTGATCTTACTCAAATTACATTTGTTTGAGTTGAAAACGTCATTAGATCTCATTATATCATCTATTGTAGAGCATGAATCCAATTTACCTTTGTTTTAGTTAAAAATGTAATTAGATCTTATTATATCATATTTTGTAGAGAGTGAATCCAATTTATCATAGTCCATTTGCTTGAGGTATAACAAAGCTACTTTAATTCATTAAACATACTTTTCGTATTCTATTTGTTGATTGTGATTTCGCAGGCCACATCTGCATTGGAAAAGGGGCATATTTAATGAAGAGTGGAAGGAGAGGGAAGCTTCAGTTATGTCCTTTCAAATTTTCTAAGGTATGTAATAAAATTTTTAAAAAATTCTCCATAGAATGTTGTGCTTTAATTTTTTCTTTTGATAATGGATTATTTATGTGATCTCCCCTCTCTTACACACAACCAGAGTCCAGACATACATGGTTTTTTGGGATATGTGGACAATGGATAGATTTATGCTAACCATTTATCTAGAAATTTACATTGTAGAAGATCAAACATTTACAGTTGAATATTTCCTTGCCACTAAGTTAGAGTTGAAGAGTCAGGCTCCTATTTTTCAGGCATATACCTCACTTTTAAATCAATTTATTGCTGACCTTGTATAGACCTCCCTTGGGAGGGAAAAGAGTGATCACTACCATTGCTTAATCTTTCTACAGACCAAGTAAAGATTCCAAATGTGTATAAATTAGTGGCTCCTTGGAGAATCCCAAGGGTGGCGCTATTGTAGCAATAACAAATTCATTTATTTTGAGTTCTTCATTAGTGCATTAATAGGATATTGTTTATTACATACAATACCTCAACAGTGTATGATCAAATTATAGTTAAGCCTCTCATAATATTTTGACTTACCCTCTTTTAGAGGGAAATTAGAGTGCAAGTCAATCTTGCACATCACAATTGTATCGTGCAAAGTGTACCTAGGACAAGTTTTGTGGATCTAAGTAGCAAGATACCTGTTGGAATTCAAGAGGCAACAATACTACAAAGTGGGAAAGAGGTTGCACAGTTAAACTAGAGTTCAAATTATGGTTAGAGTCGGTTTGTTGGAAAGATGTTGGATACCCCAACTTCCTTTTTATGACTGAGTGGAAGATTCAATCCTTTGACATATTCCTCACCTAATTGTTATTAAGTGATGGGTTTTCTCAGAAGTGCTACACACCTATAAACTTTACTATAATTTTTCTTGAGTCTTCGGAGGTGGTTAGAGTTTCAAAGCACATACGTACAAGAAGAGGCGAAATAATATGCCCGGATAATTTGAAGTTATCTACCCGTGAATAGGGTGTTCCCATTCATAAAACTGGTGACTCGCTCTACTTCTTTCCAGTGAACAACTTTGGGACTTGCCATGAATTGTGTGACAATTCTGACCTCATAACTATAAATTTATTATTTAAATCTATACCTAATAGATTAGAATCTGCACGAGAAATCCATTCTTTTTTCGAAAGAACCTACAATCGACTTGTACCATGTTATTTAATCATTTCTTCTATATTTACTCGCATCCTTGGTCTGTGACATAGAGATACAACAGGATACCTTGCATTTTCTATACTAGCACTCCTAAAAAATAATAAAGTATGCCTAAATCTATCATTTCAAATGATAGATGTAGCTCACCTTTTGGTTTTTCAATTATCGAAGTTGTTACCTATATTGATGAGAACTTATACAACCGATACCATAGTGACGATATATGTTATAATTTTATCCATGTTTCTCTGAAGGTGTTTCTCCTTCAGTAGAGCAGCAATACACTGTAGTTTCCATTTAGGGGAGAAGTGTACCTAATAGCAACCTTGGCCTGTGTTCAGATGGGTTGAATGCACATTAGACTCTATCTGTTGTTTTGAAGGTGTTTCCCCTTCAACAGTACTTCATCTTCGTAGATACTTTCGGTCTACACCTTTAGTATATGCATGTAGCCTTGGGATACATGTTGTATATTATAGTTTTCCTATGAGGTTGTAGCAGCGATGAAAGAAGTGCATCGATTTTAGAATTATTTAGTATGCTTTTATAGTTTGACTTAGATGCTCACTTTTCTTAATTTAGGTGTTTTTCTTAGTTCTATTTTATGCATAGATTTATCTTTAAGAAAAGTGCACAGTAGAGAAGGGTTCTATATTTTGAGCAAGGGACACACTTCTAGGTAGGAGGTACTCTATTCTAGGAAGCGTTTTCCATGTAGGTTAGGTGATTTATCCAAGAATCCCAAGAGGCACTATTGTAGTAATAAGAAATCCGTTTATTTTGAGTTCTTCATTAGTGCATTGATAGTATATTGTTTATTCCATGCAATACCTCAATATTGTATACAACCATATTTAGTATGCTTTTATAGTTGAATTAGAAGCTCACTTTTCTTAATTTAGGTGTTTTTCTTAGTTCTGTTTTATGCATAGATTTATCTTTAAAAAAAGTGCACAGTAGAGAAGGGTTCTATATTTTGAGCAAGGGGCACACTTGTAGATAGGGGGTACTCTATTCTAGGAAGCTTTTGCCATGCAGGTTGGGTGCTTTATTCGAGAATCCCAAGAGGCACTATTGTCGCAATAAGAAATTCATTTATTTTGAGTTCTTCATTAGTGCATTGATAGTATGTTGTTTATTCCATGCAATAACTCAATATTGTATGATCAAATTACAATTAAGATTGTCATAATATTTTGACTTACCCTCTTTTAGAGGGAAACTAGAGTGTGTGTCAAGCTTGCATGTCACAATTGTATCATGAAGAGTTTACTTGGCATGAGTTTTATGGATTCAAGCAGCTAGATACTTGTTGGAATTCAGGAGGGAACAATACTACAAAGTGGGAAAGAGGTTTTGCAGTTAACCTGCCTTTCACATTATGGTTGGAGTTGGTTTATTGGCAAGATGCTGGATACCCCAACTTCCTTTTTATGACTGAGTGCAAGATTGAATCCTTCGACATATTCCTCACTCAATTGTCATTAAGTGACGGGTTTTCTCAGAAGTGCTTCACATCTATAAACTTTAACAGAGTTGTTATTGAGTCTTTGGATGTTGTTATCTTTTCAAGGCACACACGTACAGGAAGACAAGAAATAATATGCTCGACTAATTTCAAGTTATCTTCCTCCGAATATGGTGTTCCCTTCCATAAACCTGACGAATCGCTCTACTTCTTTCTAGTGAACAAATTTGGGACTTTTCGTGAATTGTGAGACAATTTCAACCCCATAAATATCAGTTTCTTATTTATAGTTATATCCACTAGATTAGAACTCCCACAAGGAGAATTCCATTCCTGTTTCAAAATAGCTTGCAATCGACTTATACCATGCTATATAATATTTTATGTATTTCTTCGCATCCTTGCCTTGTGACATAAATATGCAACAATTTACCTTGCATTTTCTATACTAACACTCCTAAACAATAATAAAGTATGCCCAAATCTATCATTTTAAGTGATCTATGCATCTCACCTTTTAGTTTTTCAACCATCGAAGTTGTTACCTATATTGATGAGATCATCGACAACCAAGGCCACAGTGACAATATTTGTTAGAGTTTTACATGTTGCACTAAAGGTGTTTTTCCTTCAGCAGCACTAAAATACATTTTAGTTTCCATTCAATGCAAAAGTGTACCGAGTAGTAGCCTTGGTATGTGTGCAAATGGGTTGAATTCACAATAGACTTTATCTATGGCTTTGAAGGTTTTTCTCCTTCAATAGTACTTCATCTCAGCAGATCCTTTCAATCTACACCTTCAGCAAATGCATACAACCTTGGGGTACATGCTATAGATTCCAGTTTTGTTGTGAGGGTATAACAACGATGAAAGAATCACATCAATTTTAGGAATCTTATTGTTTTTGTATGAAAGCATGCTTGTCTAGTGTTTCCCAAACTTATATAGATCCATATTTATTATAATTTTATAGTTTGACTTAGATGCTCACTTCTTAATTTAGGTGTTTTTCTTAGTACTATTTTATGCATAGATTTATCTTTAAGAAAAGTGCACAGTAGAGAAGGGTTCTATATTTTGAGCAAGGGACACACTTCTAGGTAGGAGGTACTCTATTCTAGGAAGCGTTTTCCATGTAGGTTAGGTG